>JADLZK010008554.1:0-194536 GCA_015847255.1 Hyparrhenia diplandra
CCGTTGGGTTGGGTGCAATCTCGGGTAACTTCTAGTCTAGACACCATGTCTACACTATCAATTACTACTCTAGCTACCATGAATAACTAGAGTGCTCAATACAAGCGGAGATCCCATGCAATAACATAACAACTATACTTAACCATATATGTAAAAACATGGAAGTAAATAGAGAAGATAAATATGTGAATCATAAGTCTTGTAGAGAAGATACAAAAGACATACCATACTCTGAAGACATCTCGAGCAGGGAGCATAGCTCCTCTCTCCTTTACTCCTGATTAGATCTAAGTTAGAACAAGTTTCCAATAGGATCTTTTTTAGAACAAGTTTTTGACTTTGGCCGTATGTGTGTGTATATACCTGTATATATATACCGTAACTAGTTTCTAAAAAATTCCTACTGCTATCTAAATTATTGATATGTTGGTCATGTTGGCGTATGTGTGTATATACCTATATATATATATACTGCAACTAGTTTCTAAAAAAATTCCTACTGCTATCTAAATTATTGATATAACAACTCTGTAATCAATCACTGCTATCCTAGTAATTCTAGTGTTTTATGATGACTTGTGCATTCCTAAAAATATTGTCATGATCGAAGAACAATTCTGTGAATCAGGTGACGATCATAATTCCGGACTCAGATGATGAACGGGTCATCAGCATGAAACCGCCTCTAGTACCAACAAAGTTTGGGATCACCGAAAAAGAAAGGTGCATTTTATGTTTATATGGCTGCATTAGCTACTGCTGATCTGAGGCATTTCATGTTAATAACCTATGTTTGTTGCCTGCTGTAGAAAATGGTCTTGCGCCAAATGGTTGAGCAACTGAAGGGTCACGGTGATGATATGCGTGAGGAGATTGAGAACCTCAGCCTGCGCCTAGATGAATCGGAGGAAGGCATAGAAATGACATGGAAGACTCAAGAAGTGAGTTACCACATTTTTGTTCAGTGCATTCACCGGCTAGGCAAGAACCACTGCTCTGCTCATATGTTGGGACCTGTGGCCGGGCATTGAATACTTGAATCAGCTAATGCCCCTGTTGTTTCAAGTGATTTTCTCCATTCCCTATTGTGGAGGCTAATGGGAGGGAATAATGAGTTTTGAAGCAACAGGAGATGATGTGACGGCTTAAATCGGGACTTAGGAGATGGTGGTGAAGGCTTAAATCATGACTTCAGCAGTTTAGAACTTATTTGTAGTATACGAGACATGTCTTTATTATGCTTTGTTATGCATAAATGTATTCTGAATTATATTTATGGACGTATACAATTGTGAGATAAAAACTATGAAAAAAAATCTTATTGTCAGATTGTTTAAGTGCATTTTTCTTAGATAAAACTGTGGCAATACATTGGCATTATACTAGTCTGGTTAGGACTCAGGAAAAATTGGTTTTGTTTTTTTCTTCTTCTCATCATCATGCGCCGGTCGGGCTGGGTGGGCTGGGCCTCTTCTTTTTTTCCTTAATTTTTTTTTTCTCATGCGTCGTTGGGCTGGGTTCCTTTTGGTGGGTTGGGGCTTTCCTTTTTGTTTTGTTTTCTTCAAATGCGTAGGTGGGCTTAATTAAGTCTCTAGCTTTTTTTCCTAAGCGCAACAAAAAATAGTCTAATGAATTCACATAATTTATTGGTGACAATAGAAGCTCATTGATACAACAAATTGTTTTTCGGATGCAACATGCATATGAGTTATTGCAACAAAGGTTAAGTTTTAGACAACGACATTTCATCATGGTCACAGGCATGCATAATCGCAACCAATTAAATATTCGTAGCAACAAACACAGTTCTATCACAACAAATTATTTTCTGGATGCAATAGGTACATAAGTCGAACAAAAGTTAGGGTTTTAGACAACGTTATTTCATCGTGGCCACAAGCATGCATAATTGCAACCAGCTAAATATTCGTGGCAACAAACATACATCTATTGCAACTTAATTGTTTTTACGGATGCAAAAAGGCACATGATCTATCGCAACAAAGATTAAATTTTAGACAACACAATTTTATTGTGGCCACATGTATGCCTATTCGCAACCAAATAAATATTCAGTAGCAACAAACATACATCTATTGCAGCGAATTGTTTTACTCGATGCAACAGGCACATGAGCTATCCCAACAAAGATTAAATTTTTAGACAACGTAATTTTATCGGGCCATAGGCATGCCTATTCGCAACCAAATAATATTCGCGTGGCAACAAACATACATCTATCGCAACACTAAATCGATACTATCGCAATGCTCAAATAGTTGTGGCAATAGGTACCCATAAAAGCAACCATCTTTTTCACCGCGGGCATTAACACTAACCCGCGTTGCAACGAATGTTTCAAATGACGCAACCCAAATTTTTGGTGGCCATAACATCTAGATATCGCAACCCATAAAAATTTTGGTTGCTATAAAACTAAATATTGCAACCAAATGTTTGGTGTTGCTTAAAAAAAAATGGTGCTCTAAGGGTCAATTCCTAGTAGTGCTAATTCTAATTACATGGCTAATCTATCTCTAATTACATGACTAATCTTCTTCTAATCTACTTCTAATTCACTAATCGAGAGAGAGGTTATCCTTACATTGGGACACCTCTACAAGCGAGAGATAATGAAGTAGAATGAGATAGAATGAATTAGGGTTTAACCACGGGGCGGGGGTCTTCTTATATAGGCCTTGGCGATGAATGATGACCATTGGATCAAACCGACCTTGGCAGCGGTGTAGATACAACCTCAAAAGTCGGGTTGCAAACCGACCTTCAAATGTGAGGGCCGACATGTGGCCCCCAGCCCGGCGGCCGGCCTAGTTGGCAGCGGTGGCGCCGGGGTGGCATGCCACCTCGGCTTCCCCGTTTCTTCCGTGTCCTCCGGTACCTCCTAGAATGTTTTAGTCCACTTTTGGTCGAAGTTACTTCACGGTTAAGTCTTGTCATCGTATGGGATGTATATTAGGAACTTTCTCCATTCTTCTCTGCATTTATCTATTAAGTCCCCTCGAAATTATATAAATCACCAAAACTCGTGGAATTATGTTAGTTAAACCCCTAGACTTATGTTGATATTCATTTTAAGCCTTTATCCAAGTTTAGTTGACTAGTAATATTATGCTATAACAGGTGTCAACAGCGTCCAAGGCCCTCCTGGTGTGCTTGGCGTGGAACCCTAGTTTTTCATCAACATACTTTTTGGCGACTCCGCTAGGGATTCGAGACGTCAATTGCGTTTTGAAGACCTTGACATCATGCCTAACAAGAATGGTGGCGCCAAGATTAGTGAGGTACATGACGACAACGTCATCCACCCCGCTTTCGTGGTCGAGCTTCCTGACGAATTGAAGGCCAAGGTGCAAGAATTGATGGAAGCTGCGACACGCGTGTTCTTGGATAGTTGTGCCATGGGTCATGGTGACAAGGTGGAGCTATATAGGCCCGTCACCGTCAGTCTTCCCAGCGCTTCTTCCACTCCAGAGGTTGAGGTAACGGATTCCAGCCCTAAATATGATGATTCTTATCCTCAACATGCTGATTATGCTGCCATGCTTGAGGGCCATAAAAAAGAAGTAGATTCAACTATGACTAATGCTGTTAGTATGATTATGGCTAGATTTTATAAATTAGAAGGCAAGTCTCTTAGAATAGAAGAAGTTGATGATGATCATTTTGAGTATGGCATGCCTCCTAATTATTATGAAAACCAAGCATGGTACACCACCTATAGCAAAGGGAAATCGGTCCAATCGACTCCTACCAAAGCTGATAAAGCCGGTTCTTCCACAATTAAGGAAGTGGTTAACAATAAACAAATTGTCACGTTTGCGATGTACAAGACCGTAATCGGCAAACCATTAATAGGTCAACAAACACTAGGAATTCGGGGCAACACCGTATTACCCAACCCACCGAAATCTCCTAGCCAAATTCTCGCTTTTGGCAATGAAACTACAGCTCCTAGCCCTCCTCCCGCCGATATGAGCGATGTGTTTAATTGGCTCAAGGAGGATTTAAATAAGTCTTCTTTGCAGGAAAGTTTAGGAATCCAACTTAAAAACATCAAGAGGCATCTATAACAAACCGTACCCTCCACACTTTGATTACATGAGAAACCCACGGGGTGGAAGGTACCGATTTCCAAAAATTTAGTGGCAATGATAATAAGTCTACCATGGAACATGTTAGTATGTTTTGGCTTAGTAAGGTGAGGGGGCCACTCAAGATTACATGAAATGTCATAATTTCCCTTTATCACTTACTGGCACTACCTTTTCATGGTTTACTTCTTTGCCATCATCTACTATTGGTTCTTGGGCTCAATTAGAAGAAAAATTTTCATGCTCACTTTTATGATGGAGTCCAAGAAACTAGATTATCACATTTGACATCGGTTAGACAAGGTCGTAGTGAGTCGGCCGCTTGAGTTCATTAGGGGCGTGGTAAAGAAATTAAGAACCCGATCCTTTCATTTGATGTTTTTCGAGCGTGATTTAGTAGATATATGCTTTAATGGTTTGCATCCTAAGAGTAGAGATAAGCTCGAGCATATTCAATTTACTACTTTGCCTCATTTATTTGAGAGAGCTATTGCTATTGAATCTCGTTTGAATTCTCAAGATAATGAATATAGATCTTGTCATTACTAACATGCATAATGTGGACGATAATTCTTTGTCCGACGATGAGAGTAAAGAGGTAATGGCTCTTTGAAATTAGGTGGCGGTGAGAATAAACAAGTAACTTGTCCTTCTCTCAAGCCGATAAATAAAAAATCGGAATGAGGAAGTGAAGTTTACTTTTGATGTATCCAAATTGAAAATCGGATGCATTAGGATTAATTATACTATGCCTTCCGCAGATGAACTCAAGAAAAGGGCTTATTGCAAATATCATAATTCTCATTCTCATGCAACTAATGATTGTAATGTCTTCCATCGGCAGTACAATCGGGCGCTTAATGAGGGCCGATTAAGTCGGGGAAAAGCACCCATGAAGCAAGTATACGTCCCCAAGAAGATAGAAGTGGTCAAGAAGCCTGCCCTAGTTGCTACTCCTCCACCTTCCATCGTTATCGGTTCAATGACAACTCCTATAAGTGATGTCAATAAACCAATTGTGATTGGGGGCAAGAACCTTCAAATGATGAAGATCAAGTCATGGAGGAGGTTGCTGAAATTCAAGACAAGAGACAACAACCCGTGGATCCTCGGCACCGTGACCCAAGTGGTGTCCGGTCGGGATTGATAAGACGCAGAAGAGGAAGCTTCATCGAGCCCGCAAAAGATGCTCAAGCGCATGGTCGTTACTCAAGGGCGAGGGACCTATCTTGCCCGAGATTGTTCAAGAGATCAAGCGTAAGGAAGCTGAAATGATCGCCGCCGCAAATTAAGTCGTCTAAACCGATTACTAAATCGGCCAAGTCAGTTGTGGGCCCAAGAACAACCACCCAAGCCTGTAGAAGAAGTGCCCAAGCCAACCATCGATCTTTTGGCACTTTTAGCGGGGCAGGACGACCAAGCTAGCCGAAAGCAAGGTGTTAATTCAACCAAGCTAGTTGATGGGGCTGCTAAGGCCCAAGAATCGGATGTGCCGACTTCTGAGTCGGCTGAGCCGATTCCTATTGTTTCTGATCTGTCTATAGGTGTGTCCGGAGATTTTGCCGCTATGGTAGGCATTGAGACACCAGCCGAGCCTGATGTGGAGATGGTGGACTATGAGTCTTCACCGTCATGTGCCGAGATGAATACTATCTTTCTCTCCGCCGATTATTATGTAATCGGGCAGGGAGATGATGAGGTGTGGCTGCTGCGGAGCTGGCATTTGGCGTGGAGGATGCTATATTCAAGAAGCCCGCCGTGCCTGTCAGACATCTCAAGCCATTGCATGTGAAGGGGCACATCAACGGAGCACCGGTCCGGAAGATGCTAGTGGATAGTGGCGTGATTGTCAATCTTATGCCCTGTTCATTATTCAAGAAGCTTGGGTGCAAAGAAGAGGAGCTAATTCAGACCAACATGACCATCACCGGTGTGGGAGGAGGCGCGCCAATTCCTTCCAAAGTGGCATTGTCAACGCCGAACAAACCGTTGGAAGCAAGTTTTTCTCTTGTTGCCATTTGTTGATGAAGGCGACTTCTTCACGGGTCTCGTGGCAGTTATCCCACGAGTGGTTAACTTCACCACGTGTCTCACACGTCATGTGTGAGTCTGCGGGCATAAACCGGGTGCCGCTGATTGGTTGAGTCCGTGCGGCTGCGCTCCTCCGGTTTCTTCAGCAGTAGATCCATTTTTGCGGCAAGCATATCCGCCTCCTTCACGGTGTGCATGCCTTTTTGTGTTTTGGCTAGGGTTCTATCTTCCCCGCTGCGGGTTTGCAACCATCTTATCAATCAGAGCTGTTGCCTGATCGATGGTAAGTGATAAGAATGCGCCACCAGCAGCGGCGTCGAGGTGCCCCTTCGATATGGCCATGAGACCATTGTAGAAGTTACGGAGCACCGGCCCGGTTCTCCATCCCGTGGTGCGGGCATGCTAGAATATATTCCCGCAGCCTTTCCCACGCCTCCGGAATGGGTTCCATTGAATTCTATTTGAAATTGGTGATCCTTCCCTCGGGGCATTGGTTTTACCCATGGGGAAGAACTTAGCCAGAACGCGCCCGCGGGGCACTTGGCCCACGCGGCCGACCGCTTCCTTGTCCTTGTAGAACCATGTTTCGCCTTTCCCCACGAGGGAGAATGGAAACAGGTGGAGCTTGATAACGTCTGGTTCGACGTCCTTGATGACAATTGTGCCGCACAGCTAAGGAAGTGTTGGAGATGAGCGTTGGCGTCCTCGCTAGGTAGTCCACTGAATGGACTGGCCTGCACCATGGTGATTAGCCCAGTGCATAGTTCAAAGTTTTTGTCCGCCATATTAACCACCGGCCCAGTGGGCACGTTGGTGACAATGAGTAGAGAAATCGCTAGCGGCGACTTTTTGGGCCATAGCTTCTTCGCTCGGTTGGTGCGGGGATGTCGGTCTCGACCGTTGGGGTTCCGCCAAGAAGAAGAAGCGACCACGAGACCTGTTCTTCCTTAGGAGTGCCTCTCGATCGAGAGATGAAGTTTTCTCGCAGTTGGAAACCCCGACATACACTATCCTGTTTTCATCCACAACAGGAGAAAACATAAAAGATTAGCCTGTATGAGCAAATTGTAGCCACGCACACAGTTCATATTCATAGCCAGCTAGTTTATTGTTTTTTTTTCACAATGCATTCCCCGGCAACGGCGCCAGAAATGCTTGTTGCGTTTCTTAGCGCAATCAATGGAAACAGGTTAAAAACCCATCCCCAATAATAGCGCCAGAAATGCGCCGCTGACATCCCTGTTGACGGTCGTTAACTACATATTTTATACCGTCAACATTAGTATAAAACCACAAAAACACAATAGTAATAGGGCTTTGAGCTAACCATTTCCACAAGTTTTGGTACTTCACTTGTTTTGCAGGACAATGTTGAAAACATATACATTTTGGGCCAAAAGCAAAGGAAAACATATAAAGAATAACAAGGCCCTAAATGGACATAAGCAAAGCAAGGAGAAGAGAGGAGAAATGCCCATAAACATGAATATCAACATCTATACATAAGCCGAAGAAGTGGAAACCCAAATCCAACATGAAATGACATTGGGCCACTTGACATGGGCTTAGTATTTTGGGCATAACTTCTTCATACGAACTCCGTTTTGGTGCACCACCCGCCAAAAGCGGAGCTAACGGCAGCAACGGACGCAAGACACAAAATTTCATTAAACGGCCCAGGTCTTGGTGCGCCCGCACTTAGGGTGGTCGCCAATAGGGCCTAGCTTTCGAGGCGGTCGCATTCAACTAGAGAACGTCGGTGGTGGCATGGACCAGGTGCAATGAACCTAGAAACCACCTATTCCTGGTCGGTTTGGCCATAATGGAGGGAGGTGGCACATTTACAAAGACCCCCCTCTCTCCAAGCTATAAGTAGGTGGCCTCTCTCCCTCTCACAACAAACCATTCTACACACAACACAAAGGAGAGCCACAATGTAATAGAAAGGAGAAGCTCCACTCTGTTCTTCTTCCTCTTCTTAGTTCTAATAGAGAGTGAGAGAGGAAAAGTTAGAAGGATACTTTGCTCCTTCTAGTCGGAGTTGTCGGAGTGCCCTCGGTGATCCGCGGTTCCTACGAGTAGGTCGAGTCTTTGGACTTGTTTGCACCGCTTCCATTGTACCTCTACAACTTCCTTACACTTTGGTAAGAAAGTTCGTGTTCATCTTTTCGGCTTATTGTTCTTCAAGTATGTTATCTTAGTTTTGTTATAAACTTGCGGGATTGATAGTTGTACCTTCGGGTCGTAATTCTTGGTGAAGGGACTCTTTGACCGGGGAACCTTGATCGACATCAAGAGTTGTATACGGTAGTGCAAGCGTGGTGTTTGGACTAACGTCCACCTATCTTTTGTGAAGCATCCCACGGTCGTGAGGGTAGGCGGTGGTCGTGGCAGCCTTTGTCCGTCCCCTTTGTAATCCCTCCATGTTCGGGTGTGACGTAGAGCTAATGGCGGACTCGCCCGGTGATTAGCGAGGGCCGGTGCCCGAAGTAAGGAGATAACAGCCCTAGAAATCCCCTGCCTCGAAAACCTAAGCCCATAAAGATACCTCACTACCCATAGTTATCCTTGGGCTCTGCTCGGAGATTAGTGCGCGCAAACGTTCCTCGTGGAAAATACGATATCCCGAATACTTAGGGTGAAAGCTATAACGGCAGTTCCGTACACTAGCGGATTCTTACGCATACGTTAAAGAATGTCAACGGCTTTCTACGGCGCCGTTCTTAGGGGAACGGTTGTCATAATTCTCTCTCGAGCCTAGAGCACCCGTGTGTTGTATCCAAAAAATATAAATAGTTATTTATTTTCCTTTTTCCAAAATGAAGCCAATCGTCCAAATTCAAAAATCTTTCTCGCTTAAAAAAGGGGAATTCACGGGGGCCAATTTCTTTTTCAAAATCAAAATTTTCATTCGGCCATGAACTCCACCCTATTTAAAAAAAGACTTTGGTTCGGTCACACTCCTTCTTTGGTGACTATTTTGAAAACCTGTATAAAACCACCTACAAGATTTCGAGGAGTTATGGTCATGCCTCGGCATTCTGGCATGATCCAAGAAATTCACATGTGGAATTTGTTTCTTCTCTCCCTCATAGGGAAAGCAAAACAATAGTACACTTTTTGTTGTAGGAAGTTTGAATTGGGACTGAGAAGAACTCAAAGACAATTTTTGTCTAGCATTCTTCCCCATCAATGCCTACCAAGGATAACTCTCGATCTCAAGTAGGATAGAAGGAGTCCATAGGTGCAGCCTAGGCCGGGTTTATAATGTTTATACATGTTGGCCTAGACTTGTCATTACCCGATAGTGTGCTTTTTTTGCATATCTTTTGTTCGGGTCTTGACATGGATGATTGCCCTATGCCTTGACATGACCGTTGGAGGGTCGTTTTGCACGTAAACCTACAACGGAACATAGGGAAAACCCTTGAACACATCCTAAAGAAGCTTGCTTCTCCCGTTTGTAGAACCTATTCCCCTCCACATTATGGGCATGTCAAGCGTTGAGGATCCCTCATCGGCCGAGCCATTCCTCGTGCCGCCATTGGAACCGATCGATGAGCCCTCTCCGAACCACAAACACCGAAGGAAGGAATGCTTAGATCCTTGAGGAGTTTGCGATTGAATTCAAGGATGATGATGAAACCTCGTAAACCGAGGTGCGCTTTTAGACTTCCATATCTATCCCATCCTTGATTTCGATCTTCTCATAGGCTACCCTCTCGAAAAGCTTTTTCATGAAAAACCTATAGAGGGGGGGAGCCGTGATGAGAAGTTGGGAAAGATTGCTTCCGCCTCACACCTAGACATCCTAAAAGGCGAAGCATCTTCCCAACCAAAACCTGTTCAAGGAGGCGAAGTTTATAACTCTATTCGCTTCACCCAAGTTGTTTCCACATCTTAGTGAAACGAAACACATGTCGCCCTCACATGAACACAAGTCATGTCCCTTCGGCCGATAAAACGTTGTTCTTGATAGTGGTCAAGATTCAACGTTAGATCCTTCATGTCACATCTTTTTGAGGATAAACTCTCATGTGCCATGCACATGCACGGCGACAACTCTTTAGACCAAGCAAAAAATATGTTGTTGAGCATAACAAGTTGTCAATTGAGACTTCCTACATGCTCACCTTTGGGTCTTCTTGAGTTTGTCTTGCTTCTAGCCGAGTGCTTCAACGAAGACCACAACCATCTCTTGGTTCTCTTTGTAAACCTTTTTTAAGAGAATGGTTGCAAGTCTAAATAGTAGCATGATGACGCTAACCTTGCGGCTTGAGCGTAATGCTAAATTCTTAGTGGTGAAACCGGAAACTTCACCACCATTAGTCTGCAAGATGTTTTCCGCGGTCTCCCGCGGTCAAGCTTACGACCATAAACAAAGCACCGCCAGGAGATACCCTGGACTATTAAAAAAACCTTATAAAAAAAGGAAAAATTATATTATCTCTTTTCAAATAAATAAAATAACTAAATAAATATATTTTATCTCTCTTTAAAACAAATGTTTTATCTCTCTTATTATTTCCTCATAAAAAAAATTCCCTACTCTTGTTTTCAAATTAATAATAATAATAAATAATATCTCTTTCTCTTAATAAAAGCAAGAACATGTTATCAAGTTTAGTATGCACCTTGAGGAGGTATTCTTGTCGCTAACCATTTCAGGTGGAGATCGATTAAGAAGAACAAAGAGGCATGCGGCCTTTCGAAAAACATGGGGGCGACATCTAAAAAAAACTATGACACCCATGGATGATGGAAGATGCTCAAGAGGAGACTCGGACACGCACACTTGACTTTTACACAAAAAGTCTAAGTGTGGGGGAAGATGGTGACAATCTCAAGTTCCATCCTCCAAAGGGTCATACAAAAAAAATGAGGGGTGAAAAAAAAAAATGATGTCAACCCTGCCTTGCTAATAAAAAAAACTAAAAAGATGGAGAGAAAAAGTAAAAAAAAAAAGAGAAAAAAATAATTGAAAAAAAGATAGAAAGGGAAAAGAAAATAAAAAATGTGTTGTCGAAATAAAAGAGAGAGAGAAAACGTTATAAAAAAAAAGAGAGAGAGATAAAAAAAAAAAGAGAGAGATGAAAAAAAAAGGGAGAAAAAAAAATATATAGAATAGAAAAAAAATAATAGAGAGAGAGAGAGAGAGAGAGAGAGAGGTTGGCCCCATATGGTCAAGAAACATACTAATGGCTGCCCGACTCCACCCTTCCTTTGCTTTAACAAGCAACAAGGGCTCGCCTCTCATTCTTTTGGCTATCATCAAGGCCCATGGCCCGCATACACATCGTGTGTGTGTGTGAGTGACCTAGCCTTGAGATGCACAGGTTGAGCCATCAAGCAAAACCGCAGCTACAACTTCGATGCTTCATCCATAAATGCCGACGGTATTTATACCTGTGTATGCAAAGGTAATGTTCACCATCTCCTCACTCATATTTGTCTCCACGAAAATATAAATTCATGCTTTCGTTTTTTATGACATATGCCCTCGTTTGGATGTTTTCTCCTGGGTAACATCCATAGGTCTTTTAAATTAAGCGTGGTGCTTAGGTTAAAAATGATCTCCTTTAATCGAAACTTTGACATGGTGTCAAAGCTAGGTTAATGAACTTAGAGCTCTGTTGTCATGATCTTTGGAAGTATCTTATGTCGGAGATGATCAAGGCTATGTTTTTCAATGCTTCTTTATGTTAGCCTTGCTTGAGTGATGCTGAGGTGAATAAAAAAAACATAATAATAAATAAACAAATAAAATATATAATAATCACAATAAAGGCTCCACGGTATTCTTGTCGATGGAGCCATGTGTTTTGTTTTTGTTTTGTTTTCTTTGCTTAAAATAAAACAGTACAAGAATAAGTGTGGGGAGACCTCTCAAGCATACATGCACACTCATCCGAGATCTCCTAACACAAATGCACGAACACCGAGCAATTCACGATGGAGAAGGGCGAGGCTAATGACTACCATTAACTCCTTCCTCTTCAAACGGCGGTTTGTGCAACTCCTCTCTCACATCCTCCATAAGTTTTGAGGTTTAAAATTGAACAAATCAAAAAAGACAAAACTTTTGAAAAGTTCCATCTCCATGCTATCCTTTGATGAAATGTGCATACTCTTTATTCCTTGCTAATATTCCTATAGCTTGTGAACCACTTATCATAGGGACCCCATGTTATCTAAGTAATTGGAATATGTGATATAGCTGGATGATATGAACCTTGCTCTTTTATATGAACTTGGGATTTGTTTTCAAAAATTCAAAATTCAATTAGCATGCTCCTCAATGATGTGCATTTCCCACCGTTTGAGCCATATGACATGATGTTGATCATTCATGAAAAAAAAAAAACCATAGTCATATGCTACTTGTTTTCATGGTGAGCCTATGTCAAATTGTTTGTGACCTATGTTGAGATTCTTTTCATATGCCCAAGATCAAGATTCACGTACACCCACAAATAAATGCCGACTCTTACACCGAGAGTTGCGCACAACATGCACCCTTCCATCCACCAAAAAATATACTCCATTCATTTGTATCATGACCTCTCACCAAAATCCTAGTTACCAAAGGAGAAGTATGGGCTATGTTTGAAAGAAAATGATGAAAGAAGATATGGACACGTGTCCTCCAAAAGAAAAAAAAAACGAGGAAGTCAAGTACTGGCCCAAAAGAAAAAAAAAAGAGAAGAAAAAGAATAAGATAGCCCATACCTCCTTCAAATAAATTCCACCAAAAAAAGAGAGAGTCATGATACCCGAGAAAAAAAAAAAATGTGTTCCACACACTTTGCACATCTTGATCTAGGCCTATGACTAGTCTCTCCATGTGGTCCGTTTTTTTGACTAAGGCAACATGACATGATACAAGTATGTCGTTCTTTTTTACCTACCCAAAACCCCACAAAAAGCCTTTATATAGTTGGTAGGGAAAAAAGAAAGGCAAATCTAAGCCTTTGGTGAGGAACAAACCACATACAAATTGAGTGATCCGAGTGAATCATTTGAGGAGCAAGGCTATATTTATATTTTCAAAATCAAATGAAAACCCAAGTTCACGCACTTATTTGAAGCAAGGGGATTTGATTCTATGTTGTTCCATAATTCAATTACCCAAGATTAAACGTGGTAGACACATCAAAAGGTTCACAAGTGCGGGTGAAGCTTGGAATAACTTGTATGCAACTTACATATCAAGGAGATGACCCATCTTAGTCCTTAGCCTTTACTCGAGGGCGAGCAAAGGACTAAGTGTGGGGGAGTTATTGACGGTCGTTAACTACATATTTTATACCGTCAACATTATTATAAAACCACAAAAACACAATAGTAATAGGGCTTTGAGCTAACCATTTCCACAAGTTTTGGTACTTCACTTGTTTTTTGCGGGACAATGTTGAAAAACATATACATTTTGGGCCAAAAGCAAAGGAAAACATATAAAGAATAACAAGGCCCTGAATGGACATAAGCAAAGCAAGGAGAAGAGAGGAGAAATGCCCATAAACATGAATATCAACATCTATACATAAGCCCAAGAAGTGGAAACCCAAATCCAACATGAAATGACATTGGGCCACTTGACATGGGCTTAGTATTTTGGGCATAACTTCTTCATACGAACTCCGTTTTTGGTGCACCACCCGCCAAAACGGAGCTAACGACGAAACGGACGCCGCACACAAAATTTCAGCCCAAACGGCCCAGGTCTTGGTGCGCCCGCACCCTAGTGGCTGCCAACCGGCCCAGCTTTCTCGAGGCGGTCGATTCAACCGTAAAAACGTCGGTGGTGGCATGGACCAGGTGCAATGAACCTAGAAACCGCCTATTCCTGGTCGGTTTGGCCATAATGGAGGGAGGTGGCACATTTACAAAGACCCCCTCTCTCCAAGCTATAAGTAGGTGGCCTCTCTCCCTCTCACAACAAACCATTCTACACACAACACAAAGGAGAGCCACAATGTAATAGAAAGGGAGAAGCTCCACTCTTGTTCTTCTTCCTCTTCTTAGTTCTAATGGAGAGTGAGAGAGGGAAAGTTAGAAGGATACTTTGCTCTTTCTAGTCGGAGTTGTCGGAGTGCCCTTGGTGATCCGCGGTTCCTAGGAGGTCGGAGTGCGGACTTGTCGGTACCCGCTTCCCTTGTAGGCCTCTACAACTTCCTTACACTTTGGTAAGAAAGTTCGTGTTCATCTTTTCGGCTTATTGTTCTTCAAGTATATTATCTTAGCCTGTTATAAACTTACGGATCGATAGTTGTACCTTCGGGTTGTAATTTTGGTGAAGGGACTCTTTGATTGGGGAACCTTGATCGAAATCAAGAGTTGTGTACGGTAGTGCAAAGCGTGGTGTTTGGACTAACGTCCACCTATCTTTTGCGGCATCCCACGGCCGTGAGGGTAGGCGGCGGTGGTCGGGATGACTTTGTCCGTCCTTTGTAATCCCCTCCACGTTCGGGTGTGACGTAGAGCTAATGGCCGGACTCCGCCCGGTATTGGGCGAGGCCGGTGCCCGGAAGTAAGGAGATAACAGCCCTAGAAATCCCCTGCCTGAAAAACCTAAGCCCATAAAGATACCTCACTACCCATAGTTATCCTTGGGCGGCCTGTCGTCGGATATTAGTGCAAACGTTCCCCTCGTGGAAAATACGATACCTCGAATACTTAGGGTGAAAGCTATAACGCAGTTCCGTGCGCTTGTGGATTCTTCTACGCATACGTTAAAGAATGTCAACAATCCCCAAGTGAAACCACCATGTTGGTGATCCGAACGGGAACGTCAACAGATAGATCTTGCCATCTTAGATATTTCATCCGCAAGCGCACGGATCTATCATTGTAGCATTTCACGGGAAGTATTCAGGTATCAAGTATTTATATTTTCCCAAAGGAAGGCATGTTTTTAATAAGCTAGCATGGCATCTGAATAGAGGAACATGTGTTTGTTTAGACCAATTTGTTCATAACAGGGGTAAGCAATAACGGTTTATGGATAGTGTGACACACACTTAAGAATCCACCAAAGAAAGGATAAAGAAATAGATAAAGAATAAATGAATAACCTAATGGAGTAATTCTAAATGTATCTAGTCATGGCCATACAAATGAATAGTTAGGATCATATGCAAACATGATTTAAGCATGGTTAGGTCTAGGATAGGGGGAGACCCCACCAGGAAGTCTCGCTTCCCCACCGAGGCATTTACTTAACTCCTACATCACATGCGAACGTGGGGGGGATTTCAAGGGACGGTCAAGGCTTGTCACGACCCGGCCGTCTACCCCCTCAACCGTGGCATGCTCTCATATTCGCGAGGTGTCGTAATATCAGGGCACCATGCCCGCATATCGAAAGCACTACTCTTGTCCCCGGGATCCCCACTTCGTCGAATGGACGGACTAGAATAAGAGCAAACCCGAAGGAACAACGAACCGATATCCCACCTCTAATCAAGTTAGGCATATGATGATCGATGATGAACCGATATGAACATGTCAAGATTATGATATGTAAACTATATGCTAGTTCATATACCAACACAAGAACATGAACAAAACTATACTCTAGTTCATAAGTTAGGCCAAGAACATAGATATATGACTTGCAAATAGAAGAATGCTCCATTGAGAAGATATATTACCAAAGCACTTTCTTCTAGGAGACAAGCCCTCCTTGTAGCTCTTCTACTCCAAGTGCTAACCAAGAACTAAGAAGAAGAAGAAGAAGTAGAAGAAGAGAGAGAGATAGAGGTGGTAGAGAGAGGAAGATCTTTGGTTCTTGGACTCCAAGTGGTGTGTGTTGAGAGGAAGAGAGGGGGACTACTTATACACTTGGAGGAGGGGCCTAAGTGCTAATTTACACCAAAACCGACCTGGTACACCTTCCTAATCAGACCAAACCGACCATCCCACGTCGGTAACCCCCAGAAGGAAGGTTAATGAACCACCTCCCTGAGGCTGGGCCGAAACCGCCTCAGGGAGGGTGCGGCCGCACCAAGGGGTGCGCGCGCAGACCCCCAGGCTCGGCTTGGCCCGAGTCTCGGTGGGGCTGGCGCCCTTCGTCTTGAAAAGTTGTGGGTCGGGCTTTGCTCGACCCAATTTTGATGTTTTGGGTCGATTTGCTCCTCGGGCTTGTGTTTTGCAATAATGCGCTTCCCCGGATGGTGTACTTTGGTCGTATTTCCACCTGTATTTATTATAAATACTACAAAATACATTTTGAACACTACAAGTGGAAATATGTTAGTAATAAATGTATATGAGTATAAAAAGGTTTAGTTTTACTCCCTTTATGGTAGTAAGTTGACGGGAAAAATATGTCGTTAGTGACCGTCAACACCAATCCATGTGTTTCTTCTAGGTTGCACCAATATCTCATCCAATGGGTGGGATATGCCGAGAGATCGATTCATGCGGATAATTCGGTTGAGATTTCTACAACCGATGCTACGCCTGAGGGGTCCGGATTTGCTTGTCTTTCAGGTAGAGATCTGTCCAACTATTAATACATTAGCTATGATGAGCATGGATTTGTACCTGTATCATTGAAACCGACGGATAATCAGTTCAATGTCATTATATAAACATCCCTTGTTTATTAATGGAAGACAAGCTTGAATGGTTAAAGCATAGACTTGAGCATTATTGGACTGAAAAGACCGATGCATGTGAAGCTATTGATGACTTTGAGGAGCTCAATAAGTTGGGCCAAGGTTTCACGCCCGGCCGACCCTTTGGAACAAATTGACATTGGGGATGGTTCTATACTGTGGCCGATATTTGTGAATCAAAACTTGGATGTCGATTACAAATCTAAATTAGTCATGCTTCTTAAGAAATATGTTGATTGTTTTGCATGGGACTATACAGAGATGCCCGGGTTAAGCCGAGATCTTGTTGAGCATCGGCTTCCTATCAAAAAGGGGTCCCAGCCATACAAGCAACCGCCAAAGGCGCTTCAATTCGGCCATCAATGACCGAATTAAGGAGGAGATTGTCCGGTTGCTTAAGGCGGACTTTATCGGCCATGCGTGTACGCGGAGTGGGTCTCTAATATTGTGCTTAGGTTGAGAAGAAAGACAGGGAAGATTAGAGTGTCCATTGATTTTAGAGATTTGAATAGAGCCACTCCCAAAGATGAATATCCTATGCCTATTGCCGACATGTTGATTAATGATGCTTCAAGGGCACAAAGTTACTAGCTTTCTTGATGGTAATGTTGGTTGTAATCAAATATTTATGGCGGAAGAAGATACCTCCAAGGCTGCTTTTATTTGTCCCGGATTTGTTGGCTTGTTTGAGTGGATTGTTATGACTTTTGGGCTCAAGAGCCTTGGCGCCACCTATCAAAAGAGCTATGAATCTTATCTTTCATGATCTAATTGGGGTGATTATGGAGGTGTACATTGATGATGTGGTGATCAAATCAGCTTCCCATGATCCTCATTTTGTCGATTTGCGTCTTGCTTTTTGAGAATGTGTTTCTATGGTTTGAAGATGAATCCACTCAAGTGTGCCTTTGGAGTATCGGCTTGGAAGTTTTCGGATTTATTATTCATGACAAAGGCATAGAGATTGATCCTAAGAGGATAGAGAAGATCAAGGCAGTTCAAGCACCTCAATGCAAGAAGGATTTGTAGAAATTCTTGGGAAAAGTGAACTACTTGAGAAGATTTATTGCTAATTTGTCCGGGACGATTATTCCTTTCACCCCCATACTTAAGTTGAAGAATGAAGCTGATTTTGCCTTGGGGGCAAGCCAACAATTTGCATTTGATAAGATAAAGGAATATTTGTCTTCACCACCCATTCTTCGCGCGCCTAGAAGGGGAGTGCCTTTCTGATTATATATCGCCGCCGAAGATAAGGTGATTGGGGCTGTTCTTACTCAAGAAGATGAAGGAAAGGAGCATGTTGTTGCCTATCTTGGTCGTCGTCTTCTTGATCCCGAGACAAGGTATACTCATATTGAGAAATTATGTCTATCACTATATTTTGCTTGTTCCAAGATGAGACACTATCTTTTGTCAAGCACATGTGTGGTAGCATGCCAGGGCTGATGTTATTAAACATATGTTGCATCGGCCAATCCTTTTCTGGAAGGGTGGGCAAATGGGCATACACTTTGATTGAATATGACTTGACTTTTGAGCCATTGAAGATTTTAAAGGGTCAAGTTCTTGCTGATTTCCTGGTTCAGCATAGCATAAATCTTGATTATGAAGTGGATTATGTCACTTCTACCCCATGACAGTTATATTTTGATGGATCGGTTTGCAAAGATGATACCGAGTTGAAAATGTTCTTGTTAATTCTCGTGGTACTGAATTTCCTATGTCAAGCGGTTGGAGTTTCCATGTACTAACAATCTGTAACACCCTAAATTTTGTGTTCTTGAAATAGAGGAGAAAATGATTTATTTTGAATTTTTGTGCTCATGAAAATATAGGAAAATAAATATTTTCATCAAAGTAAAACTTATCACAAGGATAGATACATGTTTGTGCACTCATGCTGGAGCATTTATATTTCTGTGATGATTGGTTTTGTTGGAACTGAAAAGACATTCAAATTTATTTGGAAAGCTCTTTTGAAAATCTGGTTTAAATAAATTGGAAAAAAAAGTTTTTAATTCTCTTTCTCCTGTTCCTGGCATTTAGGCCGTTGGCCTGCCTGACGTTACTCCAGCCCGAGAGGCATTTGTTTTCCTTCGGCCGCTCGGTACTCCCTCCATTTCTCTCTTGGGCCACAGCACTACCGGCCCAGCTCAGGAGCGAAGAGCGCAGCGCTCTTCTATTTCTTTCCGTCGTTCTTCAACTCCATCGAGTCGTTCCTCGAGTCGAGTTCGAGCCGGACACCGCAACCGAGCCGGCCACGAATTCCTAACGCGTCTGGGTGCAATCCTCGTGCCCGCATCCTATATAAGCTACGCGCTCGCGTTCGCGTCGCTTTACGGAACCCTATTCCGCAGTAGCCGCCCTCGTTCAAGCAACGGCCGCCGAGCCCTAGCTGCTAGCCTGCCATTGCTGGACTTCGCCGCCGGAGTTCAACTTGTCTTCGTTGCTTGCCTTCGCCTCCATGTAACGAACTGGTGTCTGTCGTTGTTGTCGTCTGCCTTCAACAGATGGTGAGCTCCTTGCTTTTGTTCTTATCTCTCATGTCTACTCAACGTCGTCCCTGCATGCCTTGCTGCCGGCCGTGCATGCATGTTTATCATGTCTAGGCCATTATCTTTGTTTCAGCGCAGTCTCTTGTGGCATTAGATCACCAATCCTCGCCGATGTTTGCAGGAATTCTCTTGCCGTCGTCCGCTGAACCGAGCCGACCGCCGTCGTCAAGGTCGTGCTCTCCGTTCCACTGGAGAACCATCGTCCGCCGTCGACGTCCGCCTCTTCGAGCTGTGTTTTGCCCACAGTCCGAATCGCCTTCATCTTCCGGCTTGGTGAGTTGGCATTGCCCCAAGTTTTCTTTTGGTCACCATGATGGTTCATGTTAACCAGCTTCCAATCATGCTCTTGACGTAGTCTCGCCGTATTCCCGCGCACGGTTCCTAGCTAGCTGTTCCAAGTTCCATAGCTGTTACGATTCATCCTTTTGCTAGCTAGCTTCATGACATCACTCTTAGCTTTGATGACATCATATGGTGTTTTCTGGCCGTTTTTCCTTCAGAAGAATAATTCTGAAAATACATGAGTATGTGTTTATACGTACATCATCACCATCGAGCACAGCAGCTGTTGCGTTTGCTCCTGTTAGCTTGATCATCACGTCACAAGTAACTTGTGTCCGTTTTCCTTTGTGGGAAAATAAATCCTGAATACACTCCATATACACCTTATCAATGGACATGCTACACGTTATTTTATTTTGTATAGTTAAGGTTTAGTTTGCTTAATTCTTGCGGCAACATTAATAAATTAAAGTATAATTAGTTTATCTTGGTTTTCTAATTCAAAATACAAATTGACTTATATGATAATTCTCTAGGGTATTCTATTCATACTTTTATATTATTAAAATGAACCAAGCTTGTAGTTTCTTTTGTCCTTAAAGAACAATCTTTCGGTAGACGATTCTTCCGCATCGTAGCTCCGATTAGTGTGCTTTCTATGTGATCGTAACGGCATGTAGTTTAGTTTTATAACCTTTTCAAACTGATTTTCTACTGTTGGTGTACTGTTCTAATTATAGCTTTGTTTGCTATGTATGATTGGCTCCGTTTGGTTGTGTGTTGTTGATTGGAATCAAGTAAACGGTGAGCTTGACGTGGTTATCTGGAAGTTGTCAAACAAGAAGGATTTCTTTTGAAGATTTGGACTTGAAGAAAGGATCTCTATTTAAGGCAAGTATAGCATGGGACTATCCTTGTTACCTATTCACTATTAATCACTTAATCATATGCATGTGTCTAATTTGTCACCCTTAAGGACATCCTAGTCAATTGTTATCTTCTACCTTGTTACCTATGGGTTAATTGCATATGGGTAGTTCATGCTAGCGCTCTACTTAATTAATTATGATCTCAATTTTGATGAATGATTAAATACAATGAAGGATAAAACTTCTGTTACCAACTGGACCTTAGGGCGAGAGTTCATGCTTTTTCATGATGCTCTTGGCTCTCCATAAGGACTTATCCTTTGGCAAAAGCTGGGATTTACAGTACAGCTGTGGGGGCTAGGTGGATCTGGCTTTAGTCGATCAAAGGGGCTTTTCTAGTTTGTTAGTTGTTGCCGATCTTGCGGTAGCCTAGGTTGCAGAATGGCATCGAGGAGGGTTCCATTCGCCTAGACGCTCCCCTGCGGGACGCTAACCGGTTAGAGGAGGACTTTTGAAAGGCTTTATGTGATTTTCGATGTTTTGGGCCTTGCAAACCCATACATTTGGGAATCATGACTCATAGTGAAAGTGTACACCTCTGCGCAGAGTAAAACTGGTATATCAGCCGTGCTCACGGTCACGAGCGGCCCGGAAAGCTGATGGAATAGATGGTCAATGGATGACGAGATTGAGATGAGGTTGAGACATGGATTTAAGATGATGATGGATCAGTGTACTGATCGATGATGATGGTGACTATGATGAGAATGTTACAATAATGATAATGTGGGTTTTTGGGTTAAGCATAACTTATTGCTAAATAAATGTTAAAACTTTGACTTACTAAAATGCTAACCGCAGAGAAACCGATTAATGCGCCTTTTGAGCCTCATAACCCCATGTTATATTTGCGGAGTTCGACATGGACTCACCCTTGCTATTTCACCCCACCACAGGAGGAAGTTAGGCTTGTGATCAACCAGTCAGTCGGTCCCTGTGGAGTCTACCCTAGAAGATCGAAGTGTGTTCCGCTGTGTGCTATCTAAGGTGATATGTTTTTTTATTAAGTATGTTATATAAAGCATTGTTGAATTGATACTACCCTTTATTTGTAGCTATATGTGAGATTTGACTTTCGGGGCTCACATATGGTGTTCATTCGGTTTTGTTCTTAAAACCGGTGTTACACAATCAAACTGAATATGAAGCTCTCTCGGATTGATCATGTTAGAAGCTATAGGGGTTGAACATGTTGAAGCATTTGGTGATTCATTGCTTGTGGTACAATAAGTTTCTGGTGAATGTCAATGTTTGGATGGATCACTTCATGCTCGCCTCGATATTTGCCTTGATTTAATTGGTAAATTTGCCGAATTCAAGATTCGGCACATTCCAAGAGAAGAGAATCATAAGGTCAACTTCTATGCTCAACGTGCTTCCCGGTTATATCAAGGAAGATGATCAATTGCATGTGAGGTATGTGCAAAGAGCAAACTTGCTTGCTCAAGAGGCATCCGGCTTTGAGGTAAAAGATAAATATTTTCACTTACAACATTTGTCGATGCATGAAAGTTTGCTTGTTTTGATTCTAGTAAAAATTCAGTTCAACCAAACTTAATTGGACAAACCGATGTTACTAATGATTTGGGACAACAAAGTAGAATTCTTTTTGAATCGGTCTATTTCTGTCCTAGACAATGGTAGTACCGATTTGGAAGATTGGAGAACTCCTCTCTTGTCTTTTTTGAAAGATCCTAGTGCTAAAGTTGACAAGAGTGTTCGGCAGCTTGCTTTCAAGTATACATTGCATAATGGTGAGCTATATCGGAGGACCGCCGAAGACTTGTTGCTAAAGTTCTTGGGGACTGATCAAGCAAGAGTGACAATGGGAGAAGTTCATGAAGGCATTTGTGGTACACATCAGTCGGCCCCTGAAGATGAAGTGGATGTTGACACAGGCTGGTTTCTATTGGCCTACTATGATGGCCGATTGTTTTCAAGTATACGAGAGGGTGTGAAGAGTGTCACGGGTTTGAAAATATTCAGGTAGTGTCGGCTGCAATGCTTCATCCTATGATCAAACCGTGGCCTTTCCGTGGTTGGGGGTTGGACTTCATCGGTCAGATTCATCCTCCATCTTCGAAGGGGCATAAGTTCATCTTGGTTGCTACCGACTACTTCACTAAATGGTTGGAAGCGGTGCCATTGAAGAACATGACACAAAAGGAGGTAATTGAGTTCATCACCGAACGCATTATTCATAGATTCGGCATTCCTCAAACATTAACTACAGATCAAGGAACATCATTTATGGCGAAGGAAGTAAAGGATTTTGCCGAATCATATAAGATTAAGATGCTCAATTCATCTCCATATTATGCTCAAGCCAATGGTCAAGCGGAATCCACTAATAAGACTTTGATCAAGCTTATCAAGAAGAAAATAGATGAACATCCAAGAAGGTGGCATGCAGTTTTGTCAGAAGCTTTGTGGGCTCATCGAATATCGAGGCATGGTGCAACCAAAGTTACTCCCTATGAGCTAGTGTATGGTCAAGAGTCGGTGTTACCCGTTGAGGTAAATATGGATGCATATAGATTTGCTAAGCAAAATGATTTATCTCCTGCTATGTATCATGATTTGATGATGGACAACATCGATGAGGTAACCGACAAGAGAATGCAAGCTCTAAAGGAAATAGAAAAGGATAAAGCCCGTGTTGCAAGAGCCTACAACAAGAAAGTCAAGAGCAAGTCGTTCCAAATCGGTGACTTAGTGTGGCAAACTATATTACCGATAGGGACAAAGAGCAATCAATTTGGCAAGTGGTCACCCAATTGGAAAGGTCTCTTTAAGGTGGTCAAAGCAATATTTGGGAATTCCTATGTGCTTGAGTCAACAAGTGGAACACCAAACAAAGGCGATTAACGGGTGGTATTTGAAAAAATATTTCCTAGTGTTTGGCAAGAGGCCTAGTGCTCTCCAAACAATGGCCGATGCATGCATTGCCCTTAGAACAAAAATGGTCGATACATAGTATCGCCCTTAGTCACCGGACAACCGATACGATGGGCATTCGTGTTGTTTGATTTTCTTTGTCTTGTTTTCAGGTTTGTGCACCCTCGCCTGAAAACAGGGGGCATATGTTGACACCCGAAAATGGCTTGGTCTAAGACATGGTAAAAATCCAGACTTAGTCAATTATATGAAGGGCTATGGCACCGCAAATTTGGAGGTCCAAGGCATGGTAAATTCCTAGATTTAGCCAAAATTCAAGGGAAGATAAAAAAAAGGCTTTCTGGAAGTGACCGGACGCAAGCGACCGGACCGTCCAATCAATCTTCATGCGTCCGGTCAGGGCGTCCGGTCATCTAGTGCATGTGGCTCGATATCATGGTTTACTGGAATCGACCGGACGCTAGCGTCCGGTGCGTCCGGTCGAAGAGTCCGGTCAATCAGGCGTTTTCGGCGCATTTTCAGTGCTTACTGGAATCCACCGGACGCTGCGACCGGTGCGTCCGGTCAGCCCGACGCGGATTGTGTCCGTACAAGATCCGAACCGATTGTTTCCTAATCGTGTTTAGGTCGGTTTCTGGTGATTGGAAACGTCCAAGGTCGGTTTTCTAAAAGGATAAGACCACCCTCCTCTATATAATAAAGGGGTTCATGGGCGATTTGATCTCATCTACATCCAATCGTCAAACACATGTACCTAAGACTTGCTTGTAGGTCATCCCTCTCTACCCTGCTGTTCGGCGGCGATTCTCCACGAATTTCGTCAACATCCTAGGCGGCCTTGCTGGTCCTAGGGCACCTCTCGTGTGCGTCCTCCCGACAGGTCTTCTCGGAGGTGCGTTCGGAGGTTCTTCCAGCCGTCACCGAGCTTTACATCGGCCCTAGCCGATCACGCTGCGGTGCTCGCTGCTCTAAGGTTGATTGCAACCTTCGTGGGCCTCCAGGTGTGTTTGGCGTAGAACCCTAGTTCTTCGTCAACACATACAAATAGAAAATAGTTGAATCAACCAGTTTTTATGGAACCGGTGAACCAGCCGATTTTACGAGAAACCGCCCCAGTCGGGAACGGTACGTGGTGTGCCTTGTCTGTAGACTGTAGGCCAGCTCTCGCTGGTGGCGTGGCATACGCTGTGCACTTGACGTGATGGTCCATTCAGGCCTTCTGGTATTGTTTTTTGAAGGATGGCCTTCTGGTATTGTTGATGACTTTTGGAGTATTTGACAAATATGATATATTTGTCTTGATTATCTCATCGAGATCTTTACAATAGTTTCTTTTTTATTGCGAGCGAACGTTGTCTTCATTTCAATGAAAAATGTACTGCTTGCTACATCGAGAGAATAGTCAGAGTTGAAATGGAAAGCTGGGAAGACCGGTGAGTCCCTGAGACCTCCATCTCAACTCCCGGGGTGTGAACAGACCTCCATCTCAACTCCCGGGGTGTGAACAGACCTCCATCTCAACTCCCGGGGGTGTGAACAGCCAGTCAGCAAGACAAGTAGTAGCAGTTCTCTGAAACCGAAGCTGTCCTGCTCCGAGGTGCGCTTGCTCCCTGTGATGAATCCCATGCAGCTTTGAATAAACTCTTTGCCATGTCGGAGGGCATCTGAAGTGGCTAGGTGGGAGCAGCAGTCAACTTATGCTGAAACCTTGGTCAACCTCCAAAACCATGCCGGTCAGGCTTCAGAGCAACTCCGATCCATCTCTTGTCCACAGAGGAAAACTGGCTAGTTCACTACTGTCTGAAACATTGCTTGCTCTGTCTTGATTGAGCATATATATCGCTCGGCCTGCTGCATCCAGTTGCAGTGGCATTATATCGCTCGGCCTCACTACTCACTAACTACTGTGTCACTCTTCCAGGTTCGATCATCTATTCCGTACACAATACAGCAACAAAAATGGCGGCGTTTTGGGACATCGTCGGAAAAGTGGCCAACCTATTCCAGCTATTCGGACTGGACGCCGTCACCCTCATCGCTATCGCCACGAGCTTCCTCCGGTTTAATGAGCTGAGCAAGGAATGCAGGAAGCTCGAGGAGCGCGTCCGATGCTCCACCTGCTCCTGCACTCGCCAGGCGGCTACTGGGTCATGCAACAGCAGCAGCAGGGGCGTCTGCTGACCAATGCACTCAGGGAGGCACACGACCTCGTGGAGTCCTTCAACGGGAGCACGCTGTTCGCACGTCTCTGGGGAGGCAGGGGCATGGCCACGCGGTCGCGTCATCTGCGAAGTGGCATCGACTCCTACTGCGGCCTCATCGTGTCAGTGAACGCCTTCATCCTCGTCGTGGAAGCGGAGCCTCCGTCGCTTGTTATTAGGTGATCGTTAGATATTATTGGCTTGGGTGGTCAGAGTGAAAATGTAACTCGATGTAAGTTTGGTTAGTACGCTTTCTGTTCTAAATTGTAAGACGTTTTTGGCTTTATTAAATTGATAGCTTTTTGTTACACATCTAGATATGTATTTGTAAGGAGCAGAGTAGATTGGGACAGAGGAATCGAGGAGAAATCAGACGACAGAGAAAGGATTGTATTCAGTTAAAGCTGTTTTTTTTTTTTTTTTTTTTTTTTTTTGAAAACACAGTTAAAGCTGTTTGTTGTTTTATGATCCCTCTCTCCGCCTCACACTCCTTAAGTACTATTCCTGTTACATAGTGGTCACTGCTACTAGGGGCCCGAAAACGAGTGGACAGACACTCCATCCTGGACGAGAGTGCAGTTTTCAAGTATCGATTTAAAACCTTGCCAGCTAGAATGGTAAATAAAATTATTAGACAAGAAAACTAAATACCAAACTGCGATGATGACTTAATCCATGATGTAAACCATATTGAAACAAATACCAATTCTGGAAATCAGGTAGACGCAATCCAAACAACAATAAAACGACTAGACACAACACTTCGATTACTTATCTTCACTGAAGATAAAAAAACGTAAGCTCAGACATTGTGGAACTGTGAACACTGTATGGAATCTTTTATGCTTTCTCTAGTTTTTTTTTTTTTCTCGCTCCCTGTGTGGAGGCTGCGTTCCCTTGTAAAAGCCGGCATCCCCGGTCTGTTGGGTTGCTGTACCCGCTACCCTTGCTTTCTGAAAAACTGACTTTATTCAATTATTCTCCTTTTTAAAAAAAAAAATCAATAACGTAAGCTAAACGATGTAAAGATACATCACATATTCACATATATCTCAATCCCCAATACAGTTCTATACTCGCAAAGAGAGACTCTGAATCCTTCCCAGGTTTATAAAAATAAAACTCACACCGTACCACTTTATTGAATGGCAATAAATGAATCCCAGTTAGCGCCACTACAAACAATCAATTAACCCTAATTAGGTATCAACTGGATTACAACTACAAGACTTTGTCACAGTTAAGTCGTCGCCGCGTATTGTCTGCCAAAAGTCCGCACAAAAGACGTGTTTGAGAAACCGCGTGATTGTTTTTGTCAAATCTGTACCTTCTTTTTTCATCCCAAGTGAGCTTCCAAATTGAGTGCCTTGGAGTTGCCATTAGTCAAGTCTCTTAATTTTTAATTCACACATGATGAAGCTAACTTTATGCTGTGAAGTCCACACGCATTGAGGCCTCGGTTTGGCTTCAAAAATGCTTATTAGAAGGGGCTATGTAATGCTGTTTTCCTTTTTACTGTGTGGGTTCTCAATGCACATGAAAATTCAGTCAATTATATATCCCTGGGAAATAAAAAACGCGCAACGGCGTGATCACAAAAAAATATATATTCCTGGGAAAAACTCAGTGGTGTTTAAATAAAAAACTAAGGTCATTACAATACACATAGTTTTGTTTGGACTAGCAAACCCATCACCTACATACTGGTACCACATCACACAATTCACACAACCTGGGAACATTTTTTCTGGGCTTGTGTGCTTTACTGGAAGTCAGTGGGGTGACCTGACCGTGGAAATCCAGAGTAGCTGGTCCCCTGATCTTGCTCAGCCATTGGCGGCATCCATGGCGGTGCAGCAGCAGGGCTGGTTGATTCAGGTTGAGTAGGGTTACGTGGCCCAAACATAAATTGAGCCTGAGCAGAGGTTGATGCACCTGAGTCCTGATACACAAAGTCCATGCCCGCTAACTGCGAAAAGGAACGCCCAGCCATCCAAGAATGTAAGCAAAGCATCTGTGAAGCAATGCATATGCAAAAGAAGAGGATTGGCTTTGGTTATCTGCATCACCTCAATTGGGCAAGTAAAGTCCGTTTGAGTCCAAGGTGGAATTACTTGCTGCTGACCATGCGGTGGAATTCCTTGGTCTGTAAAGTTTTGAAATATTTCATCAGAATAGCTGTGTAATGTTTAAATTCATCATATCAGAATAATTCAGGCAGAAAACATATGGCGAGGAAAAGGTAAAAGGGAAATATTTCCAAAAAAAAAGAGAGAAGAAAATCTCACAGGGAACAAACAGTGACCTGGTAATGTTTTTTGAAGAGTGAAGAATTCATTTTTTTTTTCAAGGAGATAAACTCAGCATTTTAGAAAGCAAGGTAACAGTTACAGCAATCTTATCTGCCGGGGATGCCGGCTTACCAAAAGACCACAAACTCCACAACAGGAGGGAGCAAAAGCTGAGGATGACGAGATAGCCCTACTGAAAGTCACAACTCCACTACATCTGAACTAGCGTGACCTCAAGTTCAGGTGAATAATTCACTTCTGGAAGTAGAGTACCTTGGCAATAGTGTGCGTTTAGATAACCAGGATCGGCAACAATGCCTGCAATTTGGTAAGGCATTCCATGCTCGCCCTGGGGCAAATTTTCAGGTGTTCCAGTTCCTGGTAAGTACATAACTGTATAAGGAAAACTCACAGAGAAAACAGTGGAAAGGACAGATATACGAGGAAAAATGTTTCTAAAAAAGTATAATGGGAGAACAATCACCAAAACAATGTGAGAGAACATTCATCTTTTTCAATTACCATACCTTGGTAATAGTGTGTGTCTGGACCATTATTAGGAACGGTGGGACCATAGTTTGCAATTGCGGAAATTTGTCCCGTTACATGTTCATTGTGGGCCAAATATTCAGCTGCTCCAGTTCCTTAGAGGTTTAAATAGAAATTCCAGCGTCAGACAATCAGTTGTACTGAGGAATGTAAGAGCAGTCAGAATTTAGAAAGTGATATCGGACTGACCTTGATATGGAGCAGGCTGATTAGCAGAGAAAACTTGTTGTGATGCACCCACTGCTAGAACGGAAGGTGCAACAGCAACATCTGTGCATGAAGACACCGGCTCAGGAATACTGCCTTTCATTACAAAATCAGGTGAAATGTCCTTCAGTATTTCATATGCATGCAATCTCCATTTGTTCACTAAAGCCTGCAACACAAAGTTCAGACATTCTTGGACATGGGCACGATAGTAATATTGCTAATATGGTGATCACAGGTTCAGCGTGTACCTTCTGAGCTGTGTTAAATCTTTGGCATGCAACATACTCATGTGGGAATGCTGCTCCAACAAGCCCATGCACGCAATTAAAGAAAAGCACAACATTGCCCTCTTCACTGTGGTACCGTTTGAGTTCTTGCCGATCTTCAAGAACACACTCCCTAGCATGCCCAGTCAGTTTTGACCAAGCATTTTGCTGATTTTTCATCTTGAGGATCTGCATGATTAAAAACAACATCATGTGAATGAAATAGATGGCTGCAAAACAGGGGCATACAGGATAATGCATTTAGAACTCTTTTACCGCACGAAGCATGTTGGGGTTCTCATTCAAAGCCTTCAAGAAGCCCTCCACATCATGGATTTGCGCCTTCTGAAGCCTCTTGTGATAGGTTCCATCCTTGGCAATCTCCTCTAAGCGATATAGGTCATCATCAAGTCTCGGAGGGTGCCTCTTCTCATTTGCTGAAAGAAAATAAATTTAAAAGATCAGACTAGACCAAATACAAATTCAGAAACAGATATAAACCCGGCAATATGAAAATCAGGTTCATACGTTTGTTTCTCGCGGTCGAGAACTTTCACAGGCTTCATGATGGCTTCCTGAACCCGACCAGAAGTCTTAATGCTCTTGCAAACTCTTGCTGCCATGATGACTTTTTTTCCTGCATGATCCTTCCCCGAAACGGATCCGCTAAGTTCAACCATTCCGTTGGTCAACCATACAGTCCCAGGACAAGATCGCGTGCCCATCCCGACCTTGGATTATATGCTTCTCAAACTCATTTTCAGTCCAAATGTCCTGGCATTTGTTGGAGAAATCTCCACGGAGAACCAAGATCTCAATTTTCGCCGAAAAAGCGCACAGAGGTTACCACATTATCACCTTCAAACATGGCAAGTTTGATAGCTGCATGGTTCTGAGATGTTAAATTCTCATCCGTGTAAACAGGTGGCTCCAAACCATTCAGGAAACACAGTCGTGTGCTTGTCTTTGATCCATTAGCAGCAATACGCTCCTGATTTGCCTCTTGTCTGAAACACCAACATGAATGGAAGTGTGATAAGCCCAAAATGAAGTAACATATTCACTGGCATTTAAATTTAGCATGCACATACTTCGTTCCATCACGTAGCAACATGAAATTTATGTTTCAAATATTTTCCTTGTTAAGCTGAATCCAAAGGAAGTAATATATGGAAATGGCAACTTGATAACAAGAAAAACAGAACATGTATAGTACGGTTTCAGGTAGAAACAAATTTGTGGGTTTGTTACCTTGTCTGTTGATCAGTGTGGCGATTGGAACACAGACGTGACAATTTTGCCTGTCATAATTTTTATATAAAGAGTTTCATCATGAGTTTATATGAACATAAACTGGACTTCGTAGACAGGGATTAACAGATATCATGTATGGAAGGTATTAAGATAATCTTTTTTTTTTTGATAACAGAAGGTATTAAGATAATCTAACCACTTCTTGGCGAAGACCCTGAATCTGCTCCTGAAAACTCTCCAGCTTGCTATAACCAAAGAGAACAGAAAGGAAGAACATTAAAATTACCGACTAGTAGAAACAAACGCAAATAAACGTGCTTTGATGTGAAATAAGACATGTGTCGAGTGCATGAATTTTATAAATTGTATGTTACTCAACTTGTCTATAGTTGCAGGAAGCAGTGGCAGTAGCATAATTACATAAAGTTACAAACCTTTTGTTTTAGGGATAGAAAGAATTGAAGATTTGTCTAATGAGTATCAATAAATCATAAGAAAAATGAATCCATCCAATACAGGAACTATTCGATGTTAGAAACACATAAAAAACTAAATTTTGAACCTAATCCTGATTGATTGCACCATAAAGTCCATGCCAGAGAAAATTTTCTGAAAGTAACAAAAAAAAAAAAAAAAACCACGGGCACTCACAGCTCACCTACCAATCGATCCAATCTCTCTTTCTTGAGAAGCACTGATAAGGACCTACACAAAAACTTTACGCTCTCACAAAAACTCCTACACACAACTGTTGTGCTAACCACAGTACTACTACTCAAGGATAAAAAGACCAATATCCTTACAACTGTGGAAATAAATCGTATGGTTACAAGAAAGGTCGGGACTTGCAGCAGGAGAAGAAAAACTGTACCTGGAAATCTTCTCATGATACTTGTTTAAGGCGGAATCCACATATCCCTGAAACTGTGAAATCACAGGAGCAATGAAATCAGAGCAGACAAAATGCTTGTATAAGAGTCTGAAAGAGGAAAACACTGCTATGCTAAAAGCTACTAAATGTAGAAAAAGGGGCACAGGACAATAATGATGTACTAGTAGTAGTACCTTTTAGGATCCTTCCACAAAGAGCAAAAAAAAAAAAAAAAAAAAAAAGGTTCAGTTTGGTCAGTTTAAGTAGGTGTTCAGTAATTGTGAACCCCAATTTTGGCATAAGTGGCGAGTGAGCAAATCAGACAAGAAATACTACTTTAGTAAAAATTGTTGCAAGGATGGTCGGAGTAGTAGCTGACCATGCGACCGAAGTTGGGAGATGCTGGCCGTCACCGTGGTCCTCCCCGCGCGCACAAGAGAGCAAGATGAGGAAGCGCACCAAGGCGAGGATGGGAGATTCAAGAAACCGGAAGCGGGTGGGATGAGAGCACTCACGCTCGTGCCAGGTAGAGCACCAAGAACAAGGTATGCCGCAGCCTCCGCCACCACCGGTGACGGCACCGCCGCCGCCGCCGCCCGCCGGGCGGCGGTCGCCAACGGTGCCGGGCCAGCGCTTCGCCGGGCGGGCCGCGGAACCAGCCCCCTCTCCCTCTCCGCCCTCGACTCTCCTTCCCCGCCCATCTCCCTCCCCTTCGCCGGTGGTGGGGGCAAGTGGTACGATTGGCACTGCCGTGGAGCACGGACAAGCGCCACCGCCAGGCCGCCGATTATTCCCGATATAGAAAGAAATCGAGGAGGCGGCACCGAGGCAGCTGAGTGAGTAGGCGGTGCCGCGCGCGGCTCGCCGCTGGGGCGAGGGGGAACGGAAGGGTGGATTCGGTTCGGGCACGCCAGCGAAAGCGTGTGGGCGCCCCAAATCACAAGGAACGCGGGTACCGTGCCGTGTACCACGTTCCGGAACTTTCGTTCGGATCGTGGGACGGGTACAACACGGTTCGAACGCCGCTTGAGACGCGAATGGGGACGGTGTACCAAGATGAACCGGACGAAGAGGAGGGACGGCGTGAAGCTGTGCTTGAGATGAAGCTGTGCTGTTGTGGACTGCGGACATGCAAATGGAGTTGTCTGTTTGAAGCTTTTATCTATAATTAGCATATAATTTTATCTTTATGCTTGTTGAATTCAGACTTATATAATTAGGGCATGTTTGATGGAGGGACTAGGGACTAGAGACTAATAGGGACTAAAAATTAGTCCCTAGCCCCTCCCAAGAGTCTAGTGAAATTGGGACTAATTAGGACTAAAAATTAGTCCCTAGTCCTTATGTTTGGTTATTTAGGGACTAAATGGGACTAAAAATTAGTCCCTAGTCCCTAGTCTCATGGGAACCAAACAGGCCCTTATTATAATTATTATTACCTAAAAAGTTTCTGGATCATGATCCTTGTTCCTTTGATATGTTCCATGTATATCGACTCATGTACCGGGTTCACGATCCTCGTTCCATAGCTACGTTCCGGGTACATCGTACCAATTATTTAGGGATCATGATCCCATTATAGAGTACAGCGTACCGGAGAGGTATACCCCCTATGAACCGGGAACTTGAAATTATCGATCCACGTACCATGTACCCGCGTTCCTCGCACCTTCCGTACCGGGAACATTGTGACTGGGGTGGGCGCCACCCATCCGGGCGCGCCGCCCATTTCGGCGAGGTCGCCAGAATTGCGCATGCTCCCTCTCGCCGCAGCTGGGACTGGGAGATCGAGGGATCTCTCGGCTTCCCCACCGGCCAAGGAAAGGACAAAGGAAAGGTTACGCTTCCAAAAAGAAAGAAAGGACAGAGATGCTTGTGAGTGTGATGCCCAGTCACAAAAGTTCCCGATGCGTAGGTACGAGGAACGTGGTACATGGGACATGGAACGTTAATTTAAAGTTCCCGGTTCATAAGGGGGTATACTTCTTCGGAACGATGGTTCGAAAACCTGAAACGTGAACCAACTATTTTTGGTACGATAGCTTGGTACAATCCTGTTCTTAAGTGAACTATACAGTTATAATAATCATGTAATTAGATTTGTGTACATATGTTGTCGAATATAAAATTAACTCAAGAATCAATTGATGTGGTCAAACTCCTAAAATCTCAAATATGACCCACTTAACATAAGACTCATTTGCCGCTCACCCACGCACCCAATCGCCGTCCCTTGACCTGCAGGAACACGTCCCAAGCATCGTTCCGTCTCATGTACCACGCCGTTCCGTCCCGATCCGAACGAAAGTTCCCGGTACGCGGTTCACGGCTGTGTACCACGTTCCCGTGGATGGGGTGTGATGATGAGTAGGAGTACTTCATGCTGATTCGTTTCCAATAATGGAGAACTTATTTGGCAATTCTTTCCTAATATGTCAGGACTCATTACTGTGTTTATAACACACGGAACCCCTCCACAATAACTAACAACGCACTCCCCTTCATCCCAAATTGTAAGTCATTTCTAGAATCTTAGAGAATCAAAGCTACTAGTTTGGACAGGACAGACTTATAGTGAATGGAGGAAGTATGTGACAGGTGGTATATCCTTATTGTAATTTGTACTAATAATAAGGAATTCATCCCCTGTCCTTCTTTCATCTTTTCTTCCTTTCTTTTTAGTTTTCTCCAAGATTTTGTCCTCACAGATGCTTATGGCTAGGAAATTAAGGGTGATATAGGGTAATGTACATCCCTTTATCTAGGTGAAATAATGTCGAAGGATGTACCTAATTGTTGCCAAGTAACTACTTTTAGGAAGAATTTCATTGGATGTTGAGAGAGATAAAAGAGCCAGCGACTCTAGAATAGCTAATCTAGCACAATCTTTAAGAAGAAAGAACCCCCTCAGAGCAAGTATTATAGCAGGTCTGTAAACCGGTTAAATGCCGACGTGGAGGAGGGAAGGGGGATGAGAGAGAAGAAGCTGGGCTTACAGCCGGCTTGACACAAGAACCAAAAACTACATATGGGTCATGTATTAATTGAGAAGAGTTAACTATTGTATGAGTGGACTGAGAGAAGACCGTAAAGAACCTTACAGCCGCCAAGCCCGACTGTATTATAATACTTACTCTCTCACAGCTTGCATAGCCCCCAATGGCCATTATAATGCTTTTTTATTTTATTTCCTAGCCTCGTCTAGATACCTATTTACAAATTGCCATTGATGACACCCAAAGGGACATTTGGTAGAGCTCGCTGCTCCTTCTTGACTCTTGAGCTTTACTTATTGGCTCTCTGTTGAAGTGATTTTGTTGGAGAGTAGTGTGAAGAGTAGGTGAAAATGGATTATGAAGTGATTCGTATGGTCATTGAGTGGGGGCGTGGTGGGAAGTGGGTCTCTCTCTCTCCGAGCTTGTTATGATTATTGTCAACTTACCACACAAATCTGTTGCATTTTGAATGTTTGGTAGGGATCCGCAAAATGCACTCTGCAGAAGTTGGGATCGGAGCTGCCATACCGAACCTAATAATCCTGTAATGCAAGGGTGTCCATGTAAACCATCAACCACATAGTGATTAATAACGAGACTAATATACTACTTTATTCTAAATTATAATACGTTTTAGCTTTTATGGATGCCCCTTCTATTATGAATTTAGATGTAATGTATTTAAGTTTTCCACCCTTAATTACTTGTTATTAGGTTGGATTGATGTTGGATGACTCATTTAGGTTGTCTTGATGTCAGATGCTGAGCAATGCCAAGGGAACTTGTCTAATGAGGATGGTGGAGACTCAAATGAATCTAAGGGATGTCACGGTCTAGGGATCCATGCCCATTTTATATACATTGGAGGGTGAGAGGTTAGTTCTATGAATGATTGGTAAACGGTATGTAGGCCGAACATAGGCAATGGTTTGGGGGACCTTAAGAAAGGAAACATATATCCCTAGCATTGTTACGATGACAAAATGGACAAGACAAACTCCAGTTCGCAGCACCAAAAGATACCCAGCATATATATATATATATAGAGAGAGAGAGACTAGAGAACCTAAGAAACTAAGTTGTTTGGAGGAATTCTTGTGCTTAGCTGTACTATTAATCGTGTCAGTGAGCAAGTTCTAATGCATGGTGGTGTTGGGCTATAAAAACACCCAAGTTTTTTTTTTTTCTCTTTTTCCCCTCTAATCAATGTTGTGGCATAGCTTTTGTCACCCTTCAAAAAAAAATTGCAATGCTATTAGTAGCTCCAAATTGTTTATATATAGAAATGAAAAAATTGTAAAAGACTTGATTTCTTGCATTTCCTGCTTCAGGTTGAATGTTGCTCAAATGATTTCATAATGAATTCAGAATTGGAGATTGAAACGAAAGTAGTTACATTCATTCAAGCGTAGAGACGGTAGAAACTGAAGATCATCCGAGCTGTAGAAAAAGAAACTCCAAAATTGGCACTCTGTTCTCTGCTATCTTCTTCTGATCAGACAAGTTTTATAAATTATGTGGTTACGCCCCATATCGATCAGATAAGCCACTCCAAGAATAGTTTCTCTTGAAATTCTCTGACTTGCAGTTCATATGCTAAATATGAAATGCTTCATCCAATGTGTCAGCACTCAGTAGTTCATCTGCAAAAGCAGCACCATATTGCACAAATTGGTCATCATTCATGTAAATCTTTAGTATCTATTTCTGATACCCAAATCTGAATGACACTATATAGTATATATCTAGGATTTATCTTTTGACACCTATATTCTAATGCTGTGTGTTACAACCTCTGCAACCAGCGTCACGGATGATATAGAGACAAGCATGCATGGAAATGGATGGTGACAAGCCTTTTAAGTTTGAACAGAGAACTGATAGTTTAAAAAAATAGAAGTGAATTGTAGTTTACACTCAAATTCTACTAATTAAGATTTGATTTATCTATAAAATGTGCAGGGTTAGTTCTATATATGAAAGATTGCTAAACGACATGTTGACAGAACATAAGCAATGTCTTTTAATGGAGGAAAACCCTGTTTTTATAAAGCAATGTAGTATATGCAAGAATGGTTATTGTAACGAAACATCGGTAAGACAAACTCCAGTTCCCAGCACCAAAACATACCCAGCATAGAGAGCCAAGATGGCAGAGGGAGGAAGAGACCACCCTCCACGGAATTTGAACAGCCATACACAAGCATATATACCGAGCTGTGGAGAAATAATTTTCAGGCTGGTCAGAGACGGCGACCCTGAAGATGCGCGAGGAGTTGCCACCAGTGTAACAGGAAATGCAGCACGAAGTTCCTTTTGCAAAAGCCAAGTTGAAGCCGTGTTAGAGAAAAAATGAACCCTGCTGACAGCGTCTGAACACAGACAGAGAAAGGTCAAAAGAAAGAGATTTGATAAATGATAATCAGCGTCCTATATTTTTGCACAGAAGCTGCAAGGATGACAGCACGAAAATACAGCCAAAACACTCTGCCTTTCCACGGTATCACCCAGACAACTTCTCGGATTTTTCCTTGCCTCTGACCAGGGATTGAAAAAGGTTTTGTGTTATTCTGATGTTCATAATTCACAATTAGCTAGTACTTCCTCTGTCATAAAACAATGCAATTCAAGTTATTTTTTAAAAAAATTTGATTAAATACATAAAAGAAACACTAATTTTTTTATACTTATAGTCATAAATATTACTAATATCTTTTATAAACTTTGTAAAGTTTTTTTTTTTTTACTAAATGAAAACCTAAAATTCTATCATTTTAGACAAAGTTAGTATATAGGACTATAAGATAAGATAAATCAAGGCGTCGTCTGACAATAACCTTTATAAACTAGTCTTTCGTCTTTAGTCTTGGCCCCTGGCCCCTTCCTCTCATCTTCACGTGTCGAGACCGCAGGGCGCAGGATAAGATAAATCTCTGCGCTTCAATCGTTTACTAATGCCGGTGATTTCACAGTTATCATCGTCGTGGCCTCCCTTTTGCTACAACCTAAGTGGAAAGTTGTTATTATTATTATTATTGTTGTTCTTGTTAATAATAATAATAATAATATTGTTATTATTATTATTATTATTATTACTATTTGCCATTGAGAAGCTCAAATATATATAGAGTTGTTAGGCGATGATGAAAGGTGGTGACGGAACCACCGGCTAGATGGTGAAGGATTACCAGGGGCGCGGTGCCCAGCTTTAATCCCTGTTGTTGCATCAAGTGTCAAGTAGTAGCGGGTTGGTACACAGTAGTTGGCTGAGGTGGTCTTAACAGTGATGACCGAAGGGTCCCCGTTGGTGACGATCTGATCTGTGCACGACAACATGGGTAGTTGCGGTGCTCATGCTGCCTCAAAGAAGTTTTGTGACACCTCCTTGACGATCTCTGTGGTGCCGATGAGGTAGATTCCTCCAACACGGTATTGACAACGGATTTGTTGGTGGAGATCATAACTTGTTGTGCCTCTGCAGCAAGGTTGTCGTTGTCGGTGGCATCCTAGATAGTGGTGATGTAGGATTTGGCGATGGATGGGTCGATGATTGTGGTGGCATCTTTGGGGACTTGTGGCGTGTTGTTCTCTAGCATGCCTGGATCTGGTTTGGATGTGGCTGTGTTGCGACTATCGAAGAGCTCGATGAACTTCCTCTCCCAACCATCAAGGGCCTCATTGAGGTTGTTGGTGGCGTTCTCCATGGGGGCATGCAGACTCGATGTAGGTCAATGTCACATTCATGTTGGTGACATTTGTGCTAATCTCTCAAAGTACTTGTTGCTGGCGGTGGAGAAGATTGCCATCTGCTTCTTAATTTCAGCGATCATGGTGGTATTGGCCATGGGTGCCTGAAGGATCGCAGTGGTCTCATGATACTAGATGTCATAGAGTTTCCGGGGGGGGGGTGCGCCACCGACGGCGTGGCCGTAAAAGGAGTCCTTGTTGAAGGTGGCGGCTAGGGTTTGGGGAGCAGGAGCGGCAACAACAAGAGAGAGGAGAGAGGGAAGGCGGTGCGTGTGGAGAGCTTGAGATCTTGGGTTTAGAATCTCCCGACTATTCCTTTCTTGATTTGCAAAAGGTTACATGCCACTAGTTTTTATAGTCTCATGTGAGACTTGACTCCTAAGCAACCTTGGAGAGCCTTGTCGGATTTGGATTCTCTTTTTCTAACAAACTCAAACTCAATCATTTATCTAAGCAACTCTTTCCTAATCCACAAGGCCTGATATGGCAACTAGATAATGATGATGACGACGGCGGCCTCCCACCTCCGCCCCTAGGGCATGGCGCGCGGGTTCGGCTAGCGGCTTCTTGGGCCCTTGATGGCCCGTTTTCTCCGCCGGGTTGCACGGTCCGCGTTGGACGTGTGACAAAAATAATATGAGCATCAAGGCTCAGCACCTGCCACATATTCTCTTAATGGACCGTGAATGATTTGATCGTGTCCTCACTCATATGCACAATTTTTTTAATAATGCCAGCGAAAGGTAGTTTAGGTTCAAATTTAGTCGACGTTAAACTATCTTTCGTAGTGTTTGAGGTAGGTAGTTTAGATTTTAATTTAGGGTTTGCTTTAAAGTATCCTTTATAATCATAGAAACGAGTTATTTAGATATAATTTTGGGCTACTTTATGTATGTTCACAATGGTAGAGATGCATGTTCTTTTTCCTGAAGATGACAATTAGTCCGCCAAATGATAGACATGGTTAATTTACATATAAATTTAGGGGTTGCTTTATGTACGTTTACAGTGGCAGAGGCATGTTTTTTGGGTGATGATAATTAATATGCCAAATACAAGCCAAGTTTCTAATTATTGTAACAATTTTTAGAATTTATTAGTTTCCTATTATGTCTCATGATGACTAACGTGGAACCTTTGTTGAGATCTCCAATTAGTACCGTTAATATTTTTCTGCATGACAAATGTAAAAAAAGGAAAGTAGTGACGTACATAACATGGAACAAAACACAAGTTCATATAGTTGGACAAGCATAGAAACTTTCTCTTAATATTACCAACCATTGTGGAGTACACTATTCAAGTTAACAGTGATGGTTTTATGACCATCATCAAATGGCCTTGAGAAGATTGCACATATTATGCATCATTTGGCTTGTTTTGGGCAATGGGCATGACACTCCTGAACCGTGTCATAACAGAAAACATGTTCCTTGGATCGCAGCAGTAAACCGCTTTTCCATGTTGGTATCTCATTTGACCACAATCTCCATATCCGGTGAGGCTTGCAGCTTGCCTCTTTGCAGTTCCAACATGGATATCCTCGTGTGGGACGACCTGATCGATATATTATGTGTTCATGAGGATGTAGTGTATATATGCATACCAAGAACCAATTCAAAGATAAAGAGTAGCTGCTGATGAGAGGCACTTACAATGCGCGAAGAATACAAAGAGAAGTAATGTAAGTACCAAGGCTATGGACTTGTCACTCTTATTCATGTTGGACTGTGAATGGTCTGACCCTGTCCTTACACTATTATACCTTGGGTTGTTACCATATATATACCGAGACCAACACCACACGAAAAGACATCAATTTAATTTATTTTCTATCTAGCTCTATATCTTTTCATCTCTGTACGTCTATCACTATCTCTATATTCTCTATTTCTTCTCTATATCTCTATCTTTTCTTATGTATGTCTATCTCTATCTCTATCTTTTCTCTTTGTCTATCACTATCTCGATCTATAATCTTTATTTCTTCTCTATATCTCTATCTTTTTCTCACGTATGTCTATCTCTATCTCTATCATTTCTCTCTCTATTGCTATCTCTATCTCTATTCTTCTCGTCATTCTTTTCTCTATCTCTATCCCTCTAAATTAAATTGGAGGTAGACTTTGATTTGAATCTCAAAATCTATAATGAATTCTGTGACACCAGCCACTGCAGGAACCTCACACAGCGGTAACACCTGGGATCTTAGACCATTTTTTTTATTTGAGATCATTTTGAATAGCTGAAATATTCAATACATGATCACTAAATGTTGATACAAATAAATACCATGTATATTAGGTAAATTATATTAACTCACAAGTGGATTTGCAGGATCACAGGTTTTTTTGATTCCTGAGAAATGTTTTTGTTTATTATTTCTGAAAATCAGAGGCGGTCGGGGCATCTCCGCTATTGTTGCAGTTTAAGTCCCTTTTTTTTTTTTTATTTCCAGAAGTCTAAATGACATCCATGTTGAAAAAAAAAAGTCAAAATGACATCTATGCCCATTAAATTTTGCTGATGTGATAGATGAAAGACGCAGCTTATTCTAACAAAACAAGGAACCTTTAGCTTACAAAATAGTCTTTATGAGAGATGTAGCTGACATATATGCATGCTACAAAGTGGCACTCCTACACCTTATTCCAGCTATACGACAGTGTAAAGCTTGACTAGCTCTGCGAATTTGAAGGATAGCAAGCGAAATGTGAGGACAACAATTGGACCAGGGAGTCCAGGACGGAGACGGCTCAGTTTTTGGGCAAATAATTGCATGCAACAAGGCACACTACTACAGCAACCATGCATCCGAAAAACACCAAGAAGAGGAAGATAGCTCGCCGGCAGAGGACCGCGGGAAAAGATTGTCGTCCATGGCACGCGCATATATACTCTGGGTGTATCAGAGCAGAGCTCGCCAGGTTGAGACCTGAGAACGAAGGTGCTAGGATGGCAGTCTGAAAATGCAGCGAAAAGCCCGTGGGTTCTTCCTTGTGTTGTCCCTGCATCTTCTGATGGTTTTCCTCCCTAGCAAGCTATATGCTTCCATCCTTCAATTTTCTTGCCTCCAACGTCGAGGAGTTCAACACGTATAGACATTGTGTGTGTGTGTGTGTATATATATCTTTGCGCGTCTGTGGTTCAGAATTAACTATAGTACTACAGACATAAGATGGAGTTAAGTATTAACGCGTTGTAGTTGACAACAACCTCTAGACCCGATCAAGGCTATTGGCCCTGGTTTTTTTGATCCCCTTCCTCTTATCTTCACGCGTCTGAGTCCTGAGGTGGGATAACATAAAGGATCGTCGTCGTTGCTACATTTTTGCTACATATTCATGGCTTATTATCCTCTCTCTCTGTGTGTGTGTGTGAGAGAGATTGACTAGTGATAAGCTTGTCTCATTGGTCGTCTCTACTGTTCCTCCTCATCACTTGTTTATGCCTTCATATGCCGCTTCCCCATCCAAGCATTTCCACTCATCCAAGCAAAACAAGTAGAATCAGGTCGGAGAAACGTTTCGCGGATATGGTCGTACTAACTAAGCAACCGATTTTGCTACAGGAAGGCCGCAGGAGGCGCTAGGTGAGAATCGGAACTCATTCTAGCATCAAAATGGTGCCTTAATTTTGCTAGGTTTGAAGCCCACAGTGGAATACTAGAACGTTATTATATTACATGATTAATTGACGACGAACCTTATTGTACATGTTTGTGATGGTCGAGACCTTTGGTTAAAATTTTTTTTTTTTTTTTTTTTTGATGAATGAGGGGCTTGGAGCCCATACAGTGCTTTATTGAAAATAAAAACGGGTTTGAGGGTTACAAAAAGTTCAGGAGACAAAAAAGAAAAAAAAAAGATAAAAAAAAGAAAGGCAAATGCTCACATCCATACACGTTTTTGTTGAAAGATGGGACAAAATAGCAGAAGAAAGGTCACTATGCAGCCAGGAATGGTTAGATAGATATGATTTGGAAAATCAATTAGTTAGAATTTATGAGAATGAAGAAGTAACATTGGCAAAGAAGAGAGGGGAGAAAATTGGTTACTACTGGGGGATGCAAATACAAGTTATTTCCATAATATTGCAAATGGAAGGAAAAGAAAGTGTATGATCAACAGTCTAACCGAGGGAGACAGATCTATTGAAATAAGGAGGAGCTCAAAACATATATCACTGATTTCTACAAAAAACTCTTTGGGGAGAAGAAGAACCAACAATTTTCCCGGGGAAAATTTGCGGGAAGATAGAAGATCCAAGTAGTGACACAGACAATCAGTGGTTAACAAGGCCTTTCTCCATGCAGAACCGGAAAAAGCTGTCAAAGAAATGAAAACAAACACGCTCCAGTCCCGATGGATGGCTACTGGATTTTTTTAAGGCTTTTCGGCCTAAGGTCAAGGGAGATATCTTAGAAATGTTACATAGTCCTGCATGGGGAGCTAGATCCGGCAAGGTTAAACTATGGATCAATCATCCTTATCCCAAAGGTCAACGGAGCAACCCGGATAAAGCAGTTCAGACCCATCCGGTACGTTAAATGTCATTTATAAAATCATTACCAAAGTTCTTATTTATAGATTAAATGGGGTCATCAATAAGATCATTAGTGAGAACCAAACAACTTTTATTCCGGAAGATTTATCCTAGATGGAGTACTTGTGTTTCATGAGATTCCGCATGAATTAAGAGTCGGAAAAAGAAGAGGGTTATTCGGGAAGCTAGATTTTGAAAAAGCCTATGACAGAGTGAATTGGAGCTTTCTCGCATGATGTGCTAAAAAAAGAAGAGATTTGATCAAAAATGGATTGAGTGGATGATGAAATTTTGTACAAGGGGGAAGAGTAGCAATCAATCCGAATGGGGAATTGGGAAATTTTTTAGAAGCTACAAAGGCCCGAGACAAGGGGATCCCCTTTCCCCACTGCTGTTCAATTTAGTTGCGAGATGCTTTGTGCGAAATGCTCGACATCATCTAGTGAAAATGGTTACTTAAAAGGGGTATGCCATGACCTTGTGGATGGGGGTTTGACTCATTTACAATATGTTGATGATACTGTGCTCTTTATTCAATATGAGGAAGAAAATATGATGAACTTGAAGTTTCTACTACTTTGTTATGAGGAGATGTCGGGTATGAAAATAAATTACTAAAAGAGTGAGGTTTATCTTGAAGGATTTGTCATCGTAAGAAAGTCGAAAAGTTGCCGACATTTTCAATTGCAAATTGGGGAGTTTTCCTTTAACATACCTTGGCCTACCAATCGTGACGGGAGACTATCCAAAGCTGAACGGGGAGCAAAATGATAAAATGGAGAAAAGGTTGCAAACCCGAAGTGTGGCCACCCGACATCCGGGGCAAATCCATCCTCATTAATTCTAGTTTAACTAGCTTACCAATGTAATTGTATGGGCTTCTATCATCCGTATGAAGGGAACCACCGGAGATTTGATACTCACATAAGTAATTTTTTCTCGGGAAGGAGTGGGGGGGAAAAAAGAAATTCCATATGATCGATGGGAGGCCCTAGACAAACCTAAAGACTTTGGGGGTTAGGATTTATTGACACCGTGAGCAATGAATCTTGCGAATGTTATGCAAGTGGATTTTCAAATTGGAAAATGGGGAGGATAGCATGTGTATGAATTTACTTAGAAAAAAAAATACTTAAAAGGAAAGGGTTTCTACCAAACCAAGAGTGGGGCACTTCTCAATTTTGGCTGGGATTGCATTCAGCCAAAGCTTGGTATGAGAGGGGAAGGCTCATGTGATAGGTGATGGAAAACCACTAGATTCCGGGAAGATATCCGGTTGGGGAGATTCCACTCAAGACCCCGCGGTCCAAATATGTATAAGATATGTTTTGACCGGGGAGATTTCAAGACATGAGGCCAAGCAAAGTGTGAGTGGCGGTTAAGCTACGAGTAAGACGCTTTGGGGAGGTAGTCCAAGAGGAGTGGACTGAGCTCCAAGCAAAGTTAGCGTAAGTTGAACTAAATGAGGAGAAGGATAGGGTAATCTGAAGCCGGAACAGTCAGGCAAGTTCTCTTCCAGGAGCATGCATAGATATATCACCAACCCGGGAGTAATTGATAAACAAATGGTGGAAATGTGGGGTCAGAAAATCCCACTAAAAATTAGAAACTTCTTGTGGATGGCATGGCATGACAGAGTGCAAACAAGGCAAAAGAACCGAGATTAAGGAACTGGAATGAGGCCGAGTGCTCGCAAATTTTGTGAACAAGAGGAAACAATTGATCACTTGTTGTTCCAATGTTCATGTGCTGTGGTGACATGGTGCTAGGTGAGAGATAGCCTTGGGTGGCCCCAGATATTTAACATCCATCTCATCTTTCCAAGTCATGCTTAATAACTCTAATAGCTACGAAAGTAGAGATGTACCGTGGGGAATTATGGGAGCTGTAGGTTGGGCTCTTTGGAAGTCCGTAAACGATCTTGTGTTTCTCGACATGATTATAAAATCTACTAAGGTGTGGCGTACCAGGCCCCAGGGCTACTAAATCAGTGGACAATTTTGGCATCAAGACATTCATCGAGGAGGGAGGAAGCGCTGAACAAGCTAAAGGAAGGATGTGCTCATAAATGTTTAAGCTCGATGTTTTCGACCAGCTTTTTGTTTCCTCGTCTTTCGGTATTAGCTTGCGATTGAGAGAGAGGGTAGCTTTGGGATGTTAGGAGGTTGGTTTCTTTTGCAAAGGTCCCGAGGGACGATGCTAATCTTTGTAAGTCGGTAACCCCAAACAGTAAACTTGTGTACTCGTGTTAAGCTTTCTATAAAAGCCGGGCGGCGCCTTTGGTCTAAAAAATCCATACACGTTTTGTGGAGGACCAGACACGGTTTCCAAGCGCCGCTCCCCGGCCGGCCGGCCTCCTTTTCCCTTCTTCGACCGCAGCTCCACTCCACCGTGTAAAAACCGGCACACATCTAAAAAGGTCAAACGACAAAAAAAGAATTTCTCAAATGTCTACCGTGTGTTTGGTTGATGGAAGAGATCTGACCGGGACGGGTCCAACCGATTTTTAGGATGTTTGGATAGGGAGCAAGAGGTGTTGGAGCGACCGGACGGAGAACATTCGGTCGATATGCGGGGTTGACTCCGGTCCGGCCAAAATATGGCGGGACGGAGCCAACCCACGCGGGTTCGAGGCGCGGCCGTTTGGTTCGTTTTCGTCCGCCTCGCGAGCACTCGCCCCCGTCCGCCGACCACGACCCCACGCCGTGCCGGCCCACCGACCACAACCCCAAGGCTCGCCCCCATCGCCGCCCACGAGAGACGCTCGCCTTTGTCATGGAAGTCGCCGTTGCCCCCCCGAACGGTCGTTGCCCCGTGGTTCGAAGGAAGAAACCTCGGAGGAAGAAGAAGGTGAGCCGCCCCTCGAGGAAGAAGGCGCGGGCTCGCTCTGCGCTGGGCGCTCACCAGCTAGCCGCTTTTCGCTGGAGCTCGCCCCGCTGGGCGATCCCAAGGTCGGCCTGTCGATTCCCATCCTCTCGCTTCGTTCTAGAAGAAGAAGAAGAAGAAGAAGGAGAAGGGCTTAGATGTAAACAAAATCTTTTGTGTGTGCACTTTGTAAAAGTGCCAGAGAGAAGGATTTAAGTATATGGGCCTAGTTAGTTTATGAGATCCGTAGGGTTCCCGATGCAAAGTGCTCGTCTTATGAGAATGACACGTGGGACCCCTAACGGAGTGAATCTGCCCATCCATCCCTATCCCAATTCCTCCAACCAAACAAATGTCAAGGGTTAGAGCCGCAAGTGGCACGGGCGTGGTGCCCGCGGATAGCTCCCTCGCATATCCGCACCGCGGTAAATATGTATGCCCGCATCCGCGCCTTCGCGACCCGCCACGGGTGAAAAACCACGCCGTGCGTGACCGCGGATAATTGATGCCCGCTGGCGACCCGTCGCCCGCGAAGTAAGGGGGCGCGGTTGAGAGCCGCAGTGCGGGGGCGCGCCGCGCGGCCCCACGTTCGCCCGTCTCACCGCAGCCGCCCCGTCGGGACGGGATGGATGGAGGGAGGAGGGGCGCCGCCGCGGCGCTGTTCCCGTCGCCGGGGGGCCGCCCCGCCCCGCCCTCGTTGTTGCACCGCGGCGCCGGCCGGGATGGATAGAGAGAGGGAGGGGCGAGCAAGATGACGGGGGCGCCGGGAACCGGGACGGCGTCGGGAACCGGGGACGGCGTCGGGGAGCCGGGACGGGTGGTGGCCGGCCGGATTTGGGCGACGAGGAGGTGGGAGATCGGGAAGGATCGGGCGACGGTGAGGACCGAGGAGGCACCGGGCGGCCGGGAGGGGTGGGCCGTGGGTGGCTGGGGAAGGGATGTGAGTGAGAGAAACCCTAGAAAACTGGTATATATACATGAGTTGTTACAGGACCCACATGTCGGCTCGGCTGAGCGGGTTTGGGGGTACGCGGGTGCGGATACTGATTTTCTTTGCCCGTGAGCTACTATCCGGGTTTGGAATGGTATCCGCATCCTTACCCGCGGGGCGCAGAATGACGCCTCGTATCCTTGCCGTCGGGTTCATTGCCCGCGGCACGCGGGCATTCCCCCGTGCCCCCTGCCATCGAGTTAGAGCCAACCTGTTCCAACAAAACCAACCAAACATGAGGAGGGTTAGAGTCATCCCTAAAACCCGGGTTGGAGTGACTCCAACCCACCCAACCCACAACCAAACACACGGCCGGGCAGGACTAGGAGGCCAGGTCTGTTTTAATTTCTCAATTCATGTGGCTAGGAAGAAGTAAACAGAATAAGAAAATAGAAAAGGTGACAAAAGAGGAAAACACTTGAAACGAAGAATTTGTAGCCACGGGTGTGTTTAGTTTCCCAACTTTTCTCCAAAATTTCTAAAACTCTCATCATATCAAAGCATTAAATGCACCAAAACGACACCTGTTCGAGTATAAAATGTAGGTAAACAAAATAACTAATTGAACAGTTTAGATGTACATTATGAGACGGATCTTTTTGAGCCTAGTTATCCTATGGTAGGATAACATTGCCACAAACAAATGAAAAGTGTTATGCTGTTCAGTTCATCGGGCGGTGCCAATTTTCAGGGATCTAAACACACCCCACATGTTTAAAAGGCACAAAAATAAGTGTTAAAAGAAGTGAAATTACGATCATGCCAGTTTTGGCAAGTTGAAGTCAATTTAGAATTGTGTTTTTACATGGATTTGTAAGGTATTTCGACTTCCATAAGATATGTCCACCCTGCCCTCTATAAATAAAGGGCCATGGTCGGTTATTCACACAAATCAATCTACAACATTGCTGTTCATTATGTTTTCTCTTTTGACCTGCTGTTCCAACATGTACATGTTCATCTCTTGACCCAATGACAAGGTGATGCTCGGCTTGCTGTCCAACCTAGGGCAACCCGCAGATGTCTATGTCCTAATAGGTTCCTTCATGGTCGAGAGCTCAACAGTTCATTAACTAGTTTGTTAAAAAAAAATTTTAAAAAAAATGTAGTAGTGATGCAACTCTATTATTGCGCGCTATTTGCTCTTACGTGGCAACCTAGGCCTTTCTTCATCACGTAAGAGTACATTTTTAAAAAAATTTTTGTAGTACTATACATTTTACCACTTGGACCCACGCGCCATAGTGGGGGTTTACTTTGGGGCGACAGGCCCTGTTGAATCGTCCTTGCATTACCATTTTCTTCGATACACGTCTATGACTTCTCGCCATATCTCATATGAAAAGTTAGTCCACAAATATTGTCATTTATTACCAAACCTAAATGGAGGCCGGCCTAGCTAGATGCTAAGCTTTCAACTACAAACCATCATCGTTTTCCAATAACTCAATCAATTTCAAGTTTAGCCAAATCGATATAAAAATTTAGATGAGAATCAACATTACTAATTATAAATGTTAGTATATTGTGGTACAAATATTGTCAAAAAGTAAAACTATTTACCTTTTTAAAAACAAGAATTACATTCTTTTTTTGCAAAAGAGAGTATTAAAGAAATCATAAAAAGGTATTTTTATTACAAATATTTATAAAGATACAAAACGTTGATACTGTTTTTAATAAATTTAATCTGTCGTGAACTCATTCCGTCCAAGAAAAATAAAATTTTTAAACATGAATCTGAACAAAGGCATTTCAAGATGCATATTGTATTTTTTTTGTTACCCGGAAGCACACGGCAATTTCCTGACCGTTAGGAAACAACACCTGCAGAATGTTTGTCTCGACCATGGAGGCGCTATCGCAGCTTGTTAATTAGCGCCCACTCAATCTAGCCCAACATTCCACCATAGGTGCGGATGTTTATGCGCTCACCGTCCACTCATAAGGGAAGATACCCAATTCCTCCCAAAGACCGGATTGATGGAGAGGGATACTCTCCCTTATAAGGTGGTCATGGCCTCCCTTCCCTAGGCAAGATGATATTAAACTTGAGCACCTAACTGGTCCGTGACATCTCACCCCCTAGGAAGCCCCCTAGGGGGCATGGGTCAAGAGCTGATACCATTGTTAGCGTCCACTCAATCTAGCCCAACACTCCACCATAGGTTCGGACGTTCATGTGCTCACGGCCCACTATAAGGCAAGAGGCCCAATTTCCCAAAAGCTCCTGACTGATGGGAGAGGGATACTCTCCCTTATAAGGTGGTCATGCATGGCCCTCTTCCCTAGGCAAGGTGCTACTAAACTTGAGCACCTAACTGGTCCGTGACATCAAAATGTAACCCCTCAACAATCTCACGATAGTGTATTACAATAACGAGGATAGGTTTCAAGTTCTTCGATCACCACGGCGATCGGCGGGTATCGCCGCCGCTGCCAACCGGCTCGGTTTCAAAACGAATCTAGCCAAATCCTACCCAAACTCCTGGGAGCTCGGCTCTTTGTACACGGCACTTGGCCGCCCGTTACATGGGCTTGAACAAAGCAAATCAATTAAACGAAATGGGCCTTCATAGTCTTTAAGCCCCCGCCCCGGCTCGACGCGGGTGTTTGTCTTGCGGTTTCTCTTTTGACGCCCTCCCTTGCCGAAGACGCCTTCTAGGATTACGCCTCCACCTTCATCTTCGGGCCACTGGGTGTGCCGCCATCTTGTCCTGTAAGTGACAATCCTCCTCCTTGAGAAACGGCTTGTCCCCAAAGCCGGAGCCCGGAGGTATTCTTGTTGTATAGCATCTTCATCCTCCAGGTAGACAATTGGTCGTAGATCAGACCACGGATCAGGACTTGGCGTGATTCGACCACCGACTTGTTGGACACTTTTGTCGATGACCTGTAAGGGTACTTGAAAGCGAAGATGAACATCCGTAACTCGAGAATGCACTTGTTCACCAGGAGGAATGGCCTTCTTAAGCTGTGAAACATGAAAGACATCATGAATAGAGCTACTTGTCGGTAGAGATAGGTTGTAAGCGATTGGTCCAATTCTTGCCAAGATTATGAATGGTCCAAAATACTTGAAAGATAGCTTGTTTGAAGACCTATGACTGAAAGTGAAGTTTGAATGTAAGGTTGGATCTTCTCGTATACTGAGTCACCCATCGAGAATTCTCTCGAAAGGCCTCTTAGAGTCGCAAGATGAAATTTCATTCTTTGCTAGGCTCGAGTAGATGTTCTTGAAACTAGCTTTTGCATCAACTCTCTTTCTAATAACCAGTCATGCATCAGTGTTAACACAAGCATCGGTGTCCGAATTCCCATCTTATTAGGCTCATGGCCATAGATAACCTTGAAAGGTGTTGCTCCAAGTGAGGTATGATAGGAAGTATTATACCGGAATTTAGCATAAGGCAGCCATTTAGACCATTTGAGAGGGCTAGCATGAATGAAACATCTTAGAAATGTCTCTAAACACCGGTTTACTCTCTGCCGCCCATCGCTTTGGAGATGATAAGATGTACTTTCAGCAAATGGTCAACCTTGAGAAGCTTGAATAACTCCTTCCAAACTAGACTAGTGAAAACTTTATCTCTATCGGATACCATGACTTTTGGTAATCCATGTAACTTATACACTTGATGCAGATATGTCAAAGCCACTTGCAGAGATGTAAATGGGTGGGACAATGGAATAAAATGTGCATATTATTGACGGTAGATAATTTCTAAAATTTACTATTTATTTTCCTACTAAATCATGGATAAATAATATAAAAGATTATTAATACTAATGGATTCCATGAGTTTTGGTGTTCTCACTTATCTTGCAGGTTAGGTGATTTTCACTGAATAAAAGTATCTTAAATGATAGATTAGAGGGCACCATTGCGAAAGAGCTCGTCAAGACGATCGAAACGGATATATTATTTGCTATATTTGGAGCTCTTAATGAAAAGATATTGATTTTACAAATAATGGAAGACAAGAGCCTGGGATTAATTGGGCCCAAATCGTAATTTGGCCCATAAAGGCCTATGAGCATTATAATGAGATATGATTAAAGGTTTAGTACCACCTTGCTTGCCGAAGCTGAAGGGAGGCTAGGGAGACCCTTATATATAGTACCCTAGACCTCTAGAATTAAATTAATTTTATTATTTTATTTTATTATTTTATTATAATTCATATCTCATTGATTAGAGAGGGGTCCAATGTGAGGAACTCTCTCTCTTCAATGTAGATCTAGGACTAGACTTTCCAATGTAATAGATTAGATCTAGTTGAGAGTTAGGGAGAGCGGAGCTGCGCTCCGGTTCTGGAGAGTCTTCAGAGTTATGGTATGTCTTTGTATCTTCACTCTACAAGACTTATGCTTTGATATATATATTTATCTTCTTTATTTACTTTTATGTCTTTCATATATTTATGGTTAGTGTAGTATTTATGCTTTAGCATAGGATCTCCTTCGCATCGAAAGTGCTCTAGTTATAGACATAATTAGAGTAGTAATTAATAGTGTAGACATGGTGTCTAGACTAAAAGTTATCGATATTGCACCCAATCCCATGAATAGTTTGTGGTAGCCCCAGATGGTGACAGCCCTGATGGCCGATGTATTCCATCATATTTGGGTTGGTGTTTGTAGGACTTTAGTCGAGCTTCCTAGCCCCCTTCTCACCTCTTTTTGTGGCTAGTGTTACGATGTCCTTTGTGTGATTGCTATATTTATCCATGCTTTAGTTACCTTAGAACCAAAGTAGTAGACAAGTATTTAGGAACCTTTGTCTCTCTTGTTGTCCTCTTGAATAGCTTACCATAGTATTCTTTTAGTCATTATTAGTAGATTACTTTTATCCTTAGTATTCATAGTCTTGTTTATACTTCATTAATCATTTACCCCTCTTTAGTCTAGTTGGTTTACTAAGTTAGTAGATACATGATTGTGAGTTATTAGATTCTTTATCTAAAGCTTGGATACGATACCCTAGAATACTCTCCTAGGGAAAAGCAACAATGATGTTCTCATGCGATCTTCTTATTCTTTTAGCACTTAACGAATGTCAACACATATTTGGAGAACTTGTCAACCACAACCAAGATGCGGTTATAGTAAGAAGATTTAGGCAAGGGAGCCAAAAGACCAGGATATGCAACACGTTCAGATTTTGCCTGTTGACAGATAATGCACTGGGACACAAAGTCCTGTACTGTCTTTCTCAATTTCTTCCATGCAAACAATCTCTTGACTTTCATATATATGTTGCTTCAATACCAGAGTGTCCTCCTGCAGGGTTAGAATGCAAAGCTTGCAGTATCTTGGTTTGAATTGCAGGTGAGTTGCTTACCCAGATTCTGTTTTTGTAATAGATAAGTCCTTCTTTGAGACTGAACTGGCCAGAAGGTGACGGGATGACCAACTCATGGAACAGTTCTGCAGTCTCAGGGTCTTCTAGATAAGCATCCTGGATTGCCTGAGTCTAGGTGGGTAGAGCAGACACTACAACACTTAATTCAGGTATGTCCATAAAGACAGACAACTCATGAGTTTCAGAATGAGATGCTCTTGACAAGGCATCTGCCACCCTATTGTATTTACCTTGTTTGTAGACTATTTTGAAACTGAGACCCATTAACTTTGTTAAGGCTTTGTGTTGCCATGGGGTTGACAGCCTCTGATCATCAATATGTACCAAGCTCTACTGGTCAGTTCTGATTAAGAACTCTGCATGGAGTAGATAAGACCTCCAATGATCCACGGCTAGTAGGATAGCCATATACTCTTTCTCATAGGTTGATAGGCCTTGAGCTCTGGGACCTAATGCCTTGCTAACATAAGCAATAGGATGTTCCCCTTGAAGTAGCACAACTCCAATAGCCTTATCTAAAGCATTAGTCTCCAGAATAAATTGCTTTGAAAAATCTGGTAGGGCAAGCACTAGTGCAGTAATAAGTGCTTGTTGTAGTGCTCTGAAAGATTCTTCCTCTACACTAGTCCAAATATATTGATGTCCTTTTCTTACCAGATTTGTGAGAGGCTAGGCCGGTAATCCAAAATTTCTCACAAATTTCTGTAGTATCGACCATACCAAGGAAACTCCCGAGCTCCTTAACATTTTGTGGAGCAGTCAATCTGCAATTACCTTGACCTTTGTAGGGTGCTGTGGAAACTCAGGTCAATGCGCAATTACCTTGACCTTTGTAGGGTCTATGGAAACTCCTTCACCACTAATGACATATCCCAAGTAATTGAGTCGGTTCTCGTGCGTAAGAGCATTTACTCAAATTTTTGACATAAAAACCATGCTTTTGTAATTCAAGAAACACTAGAGCAAGGTGTGATAGATGATCCTTCCAGGATTCACTATATATTAGAATATCATCTATAAATACAACTACAAATTTCTTGAGAAATACAGTTAGAAGTTGATTCATGAATGCCTGAAAGGTTGCAGGTCCCCCTGTCACTCGATATGGCATCACCTTGTATTCATAGTGACCATTATGGACTTGAAATGTTGTTATATGCTCTTCACCCGCAGCCATCCTTATCGATGAAAACCGAGCTCGGATCAAGAGATGTAAACCAATGTGCTCCACTTAACTCATCTAATAATTCATCAATAACAGACAAGGGGAATTTGTTCTTCACTGTTAGTGCATTCAATCTCCTGTAATCAACACATAGTCTCCAATCCCCAGTCTTCTTTCTGACTAGAAGTGCTGGTGAGGCATATGGACTCTGGCTTGGTTGGATCATATTTTTCTGGAGTAATTCCTTGATTTGCTTCTCAGTTTCATTCTTCTGAAATGGGTTATACCTATATTGCTTTAACCTAAAAGGCTGTGCAACCAAAACCAGTGGAATCGTATGATCATGAGACCTTCTTGGAGGTAATCCTGGGATTGGTAGGAAGACAGGTTCATACTGTTCAATAATCTCCTTTATCTCTTGTGGTATAGGTTCAACTGGCTGTTTAATATCTGATATAGCATTTAGTTGGACCATATACAGTATTGAGTCTTTCTTGACCATGGAATGTACTTGGGCTGCAGAAATAGGAGAACCAGCTGTCGTTTGAGGTTGAATACCTAACAATTTGACAGTCTGATTCTTATAGTAGAATTGTATCCATTTTTGGCTCCAGTGGACGGTCATTGGATTATGTTGGGATAACCAGTCCATGCCTAATACCACATCATAGCCTTGGAGAGGAATGATCTTGAAGTCGATTTGAAAGAATGCCCTTAAAATGCCCCATAAGCGACCATTGAGTTCATGAGTGCGATCAATGATTTCACCATTTGCAACTTACACAAATGTTGGTTTTTCTAGTGGTTTCTGTCCATGAAATTCCTTGGCTAGTGTGTCACTGATGAAACAGTGAGAACTACCAGAGTCTAGCAACATAAACATTTCCTTATCACCAACATAGCCTCTGAATCTAATGGTCATAAAACTTTCTATTCCTCTGACAGCTTGAAGTGATACTGCCATGAATTCTTCATCAGTCTCATCAGGAGGTTCTTCATTGCTGAAACAGGGAGGTTCTTCATTGCTGAAATAGGGATGGCTATCATCAGTCAGCACCATCCAGACCTCTTCCATAGCATGGACAGAAATATTGGGTGGACACTAATGTCTTGGATTCCACTTGTCTCCACACTTGAAGCAAAGTCTCTTGGATTTTCTGTAATTCTTAAGTGCAGACAATCTGTCATCAGCAGTTCTGTTCTTGTTAAACTCTTGAGCTCTTCTATCTTCAACTCTTGGATGTGGTGGCTTTTGATAAGCATAATTGTGTTTATCGGGAAGCCGGGGCTTCATAGGTTTAGCAGCTTGCTTCTTAGAATAGCCAGTGAAATCCAGTCTTCTAGTATCTTTACTGAGAGAATCTTGCATAGCCTCCTCCTGTATCAAAGCAAGAGAACCAGCAGTATCCAGATCCTGTGGTCTATGTAACATAATTACATCACGAATTTCTTTCTTAAGGCCATCAATGAACCTATTGGTAATGACATAAGAAGGCATTGTGGGATCATGTATGAGTATTTGGTGGACTATTTCACTAAAGCCTTCTATGTAATCGAAACTGTAGTGGTACATTTTAATGTGGAAGAAGTGTCTAAGTATGTGGTTGTGCTCATCTCTATCAAACTTCAGACAAGCAGAGGATGTAAACTCAACCCAAGTCATAGTTTCATGTTTGGTTCTAAGAGTGTGGAGCCATAACTGTGCTTGACCAGTACAATGCATAGTGGCTATTTTGACCCAAAGAGTTCTATCAACACCATAAACAGAAAAATAGGTCTCGATATTAGTAATCCACAACTTAGGATTGGAGCCATCAAATGGTGGAAATGGAATTTCAGGCATAGCACTACAAGGGTAATAATGCATAGGTGGAAAGTGAGAAGGCATATTCAATTGGTTCCCAGCACTCTGAATAGCAGCAGTAAGGGATTGTAATGAATGTTCCACACTGGCGTGCTTGTTGGTGGGGGCAACGGTGAAAACCGCCCCATGACCGGACAAAGCTGCACAACTTGGCCCGACGCCGCCCGAGTAGGGATGACTCGGATGTGCGGGCCCGACATCTTGAGCGCCGGAGGTGGCGGGTACCCTCCGGCGACTTTGGGACGAGCTTGGTGAAGTTTGGGCGACGGTGATCGTGCTCTCCACCGGCAGCCGCTTGAGGAATGTCGTTGAGAGTGAGATCCGGCTTCTTCCCTATTCCAAGACGACGTTCTCCAATTCACCCACTCGCCATCGATCTTTGGCTTCCATTCCTTGATCTCCTCCTTCATGGAGGTCATCTCCTTCATAGAGCCCTTGAGGTCGTCGATTCCCTTGGAGTTCAGACTCGGCGGGCGAGGATCTGCGAGTTGCTCCTCCGATGTTGACTTCGCCATTTGTCTTCTAGTTAGATACGGATGAGCCGGAAGTGATGCCAGGACCTCAACTCCCCACAAACCTACTCGCATGCTTGGGAATTACGGTGAAATCGACACGGTGGCGATGGCCAATTGAGGCTTTCGTGCTGACCCAAGCGTTTGCATGCCGGCCGATGGATCTTTGGAGTTGATTTCCGCTGGAATCCGAACGGAGCTGATACCAATGTAACCCCTCAACAATCTCACGATAGTGTATTATGATAACGAGGATAGGTTTCGAGTTCTTTGATCACCACGGCGATCACCGGGTATCGACGCCGCAGCCAACCGGCTCGGTTTCAAAACGAATCTAGCCAAATCCTACCAAAACTCTTGGGAGCTCGGCTCCTTGTACACACACTTGGCCGCCCATTACATGGGCTTGAACAAAGCGAATCAATTAAACGAAATGGGCCTTCATAGTCTTTAAGCCCAGTCAGCTCCAGCGACGCGGGTGTTTGGCTTGCGGTTTCTCTTTGTACGCCCTCCCTTGCTGAAGACGTCTTCTGGGGTTACGCCTCCACCTTCATCTTCAGTCACTCTGGGTCTGGGTGTGCCGCCATCTTGTCCGGTGACACAGCTGGACACGTACGAGGTACGAAGCAGGAACCGAGAGATCAGTGTTTAAGTCCCGTGGGCCATCAGCCAACCACCATTCAACTCCGTCCCCGTCGCCTTCGCGTTAGAATCGCGTAGATTACGCGTGCGAAGTCTGTCCGGTGTGCATGCCATCTTGTCTCTCTTCGTCATTTTTTTTTTTTTTTCTTTAAACAAAGAGTCCAACCACTGCCAAACTAAACAAACAGCGTTGGGTTGAGCTCAGTTCCTTGCTGAGCTCCGAAAGAGACCGTGAATCCTGAATTCCTGATGGATAGAGACGACTGCGACGAAAAGCGCTGCAATTTTCGCTCCTTTGAGCCGCGCGCATAAATACGTGGGCAGTTGGCAGTGGCCGCCCCAGTCACCGGCCTACGGCAAGCAGCAACACTCGCAACGGTGACGCAAGCGAGAGCCGACGCGTAGAGCGAGGTGGCCGGCGCCGGCCGTGGGATTGCATCATGCCGCGGAAGCGACAGAAGCGGGGGTGGGAGGGCGGCGCCCGGCGATGGGGACGGTGACAGAGGGGAAGGCAGCGTACCGGCGGCGGAGGAGGCTCACCGCCGCAGCCGGCCGCTTCCTCCTCCACGCAGGCGCTCAAGCGGCTGTGCCGCTTCCCGTCCGGCCTGTGAGTTTGCGTATCGTTGACTTTTCATGGTTCGATCTTGATTCAAATCCCTCAACTGGAAAGCTAATTCGCTGCTGCCGGAGTGCCGGTAATGTAATTTGCAGTGAGATTAGGGGCTGTAGTTGCAGTTGCAGCCACCACCAGGGACAGGGTCTCCCCAGTCCCACTGGCTGTGCCTGTGTGCAAGCGGTCATGACAAGAATCAACGCTGCTTTCAGCCGGGTAATGCACAAGAAAACTTTCTGGTATATATAGGTAGATTCATTGAGTTTTGTACAATGTTTGTTCAAGTGGTGTTTTGCAATTCAGCATGTCAATCATCCAAAGTGTCAACTTTTGTCTCTTGGGATTGGGGACAGGGTCTCAAGTTGTCGGTTGAATGCTGCTGCTGATAATTATGCCCCACTGTTCCGGGTGGTTCAGTGTTGTATGTTGGCAAAAGTAGCATCAGTAGCAGTAGCAGTAGCCAAAGTAGCAGTGGTGGTGTTTGTAACTTCTGTTCTATTTTTCTTTTATACCGTCTAATAAAAATCGTCAAAAGCTTTTTGCCGCCTTTCTAAAAAAATAATTATGCCCCACTAATTGACAGAATGACAGCCATCTTTGTTTCATTTCGTATCATCTATGCATCTCTCTATTGTATTGTAAAGTATAAATTACTATTCACATAGCTGTGTCAGCAATAGTGACCCTTTCCCCCCTGTTCCTCTTTTCATTCAACAGTTTATTGAAGAGATGACAGAAGTACTTACAAGCCCCTGCAACCTTTCTCCTAACCCACAGTAAGTTTTGTGTTCCAAGTTTTTGCAACCTGCATTGTTACAACCATGATCTGCTCATGCAGTGTCTGTGCAGAGGAAGAATTGAACAGAACCTGCCTCCAACCTACAAACTCAGCTTTGTGAATTCCATGCGCGACAAGATTTTTACAAAGAAGGAGGTCCAGGCAGCGGGTGGGGGTCACCTCATGATAAAATTGGTTGTAAGCAATCAGCAAGGTAGCAACTTTCCCCAGCTTCTCAACGCCAATGTCAAGATTGTGGTCCTTCATGGTGACTTCAATGCGAACAATCGTGAGTGCTGGACATCGGATGAGTTTGAAAACCATATAGTACGCCCACGGGACGAAGTTGGGGTGGTGCTTACAGGGAAACTGACACTGAAACTGAAAAACGGTGAGGCATACCTCGAGAACATTTGTTTTGGTGATATCTCGAAGTTCACAAGGAGTGGAAAGTTTAGGCTTGGGGTAAAGCTTATTGATAATCTTGGTGAGAGAGTTCAAGAAGCTATAAGTGAATCTTTCACAGTGAGGGACCGTCGAGGGAAGGTAATCCTGAAATTGAGTTTGGACTATTTTAACTTCAGTTTTGTGCTATCAGAGGTCAAAACATTTTCTGGTTAGTTTTAACATTTCTTATATCTGTAGAATACGAAAAATGTGATATTCCAACACTGGATGATGAAGTATGGCGCCTGGACAAGATTGCAAAAAGGGTCTCTTCTGTAAATCATTGAAACAGAGAGGCATTACTTTGGTGAAGCACTTCCTGAGGCTGTATTATATGGATGAGAAAACACTGCACAATGTAAGAGTAAAATTATGCTTGTATCTTTTTACTTGATCAGATCTTGAATTCTTGATGATCATTGTCACCTTCTTGCCTTTAGATTCTCAGCAATGCACCAGATGCATCCTGGAAAAAAGATGGTTAATCATGCTAAGAAGTGTGATCCAGGCACTGCCCTTTACTCTCACTTTATGGAAGACAAGAAAATTAGGTTGTACTTCACTTCTCTTGGTGAGATTGTAGGAGCAACAATAGCTGACCAGTATCATGCTTTTGATGATTTCGACACAATTTGGAAGGTATTTCTGATGCTCACATCTATATTAACTAGAAGCAATTGGGCAGTGGGTTCTGCATGCTGAAGCATTTGTTGTTCGTATAACAACAGCACAGTTCATAATAAGGAAGTACATTGGTAAATACTGAATTGGTTCAAGTTTGACGTGTCAATGAAATCAATTTCTATCTTTTTATTTGTGTGAGTAGCTAGTGAAAAAAACATATGATACAGCATTTATTGAGTCGGTGAAAAATAAAATAAAACTACCTTTTCCACCAAAGCATGTCATCAGCAGATAAGAAGAGGATCTCATGTTTTGGGATAGACTATTGCCAAAAGAAACGAGAGTTGGGGATAATAAAGTTTTCTTTATTTATATGTGAAGAAAAAATGTTGGATACTCTATAAGAAATGTTCTAATATCTTGAATACCATTTCAGGACCAAGTGAAAGAATGGAGCAAGGATGCATATGAATGTATGAACTATCATCAACATGATTATGAAATGTATGACCGGCAACCAAGAGCAATTAACTGCACTATTCATGGATCAATCACGTCACCAACTAAACCTACTGGTCAAGATCTGCTAAACTCTATATATTTTGTTTATTAGCGCTGGCATGACTTATTTTATTGATTCATTTGTAAAGTATGGATGTTTATTGACATAAAACTTTTAGTCTGTCCAGATCAATGTATTCATGGAACTGATGAGCAAGACACTTCAGATGTCAACAGAGTCTTCGGTGTAGGCTGCCAGCAGCTTACAAGGGCATTACCTTCTGCACAAGAAAACAATGAAACTGTAAGGACTATCCCTATTATTTAGCAGTGGCTTAAATTTATATTGCATTAAATCGTAGAAAGTTTCTTATACCTGGACTGAAATAGCCCTGGTCACAATCCAGAACAAACAAATGTTTGATGGTTTTTTAATTATATATTTTAAATGCATTTATAAACCAGCAAATGCTTTAGAATCATTCTAAAATAAATCCAAATTCCAGATTCCAGCAGTAGATTTCCTTTTTACAAAGAACTATTGAAGTATGCATTCTTTTTTTGAGGATCTAAATTTCTGGTTGCTCCTATTGGACCCATCTCTCTGAAATCACTGACTGATACACATTTTAACAGGGCGCATCTTTTGGCATTGCTGGGCAGCTGGATTCTGGTGATGAAATTCAGCATGAAACTTGGGACCCAAATAATATTACAGGTTCAGTGACACTCAAACCAGCTAGTGCAGAAAATGAAATTATAGGACCAATATCCCTACTCAATTAATTGCATGCTATTATTATTTTTTGTCAGTAAAGAAAAAAAAACTGAAAGCAGTGCACTAAACAGTGTTCCCTTTGCAGATTATTCAGTTCGCTGTCCAGAGGAAGGGGACCTTCTCAGTACCCATTTCCTTCCTCTCTAAAGGTTCCAGCTGACTGCCCTAGTTTCTCATTGCCACATAGCTTCAGTGACAGTGATCTCCACGAGATGATGAAGATATTAGAATCGGATGAGCCACACGAAGAACTGCTCATTAATAATATCTCTCAGTTTTCTGCTGCCGATTTCAGACACATGCCAACTGATGTTCGGTCCTTCATGGTGAAGCTGCTCTCCTGCCCCAGGTGGATAAAATTGGCTGCTCCTGTGAAGTGTTTGGCAATAATGGCTTCATCTAAAAAAATAAGGGCTGCGAAGGGCAAGGCTCATGCTTGAGCAATAAGATTGTTAAACCATTGAAGATATTTTGTCGTTGCATTGTATAGAGACTGAATTGTGTTCAATTTTTATTCTGTATTGATATTTGCTACTATATGTGTAGTGCTAATTTATATGTGTGTACTCATTTAGAGATTGGCTTGTATCATAAACAAAATACCACTGCATTGTAATGCGTGATGGAACTAAGTTGTTTTGACCGAAGTCAGGAAGGGAAACCTCCACCCTTATATTTTTTTTTTTTTTTTTTAATAATGCCCCAGCCTGAAATTCGCTCCTACTGAGATTCGAACTCAGGACCTGGGGGTGCCTCTAGAGTGTCTAGGATGGCTGGGGTGACCAACCGAACCCAACGTCCTTTGGCTGGAACTAAGTTGTTTGGAGGAACTCTTGTGCTTAGCTGTATTAATCGTGTCAGTGAACAAGTTCTCTTGGTGGTGTTAGGCTATAACAACACCCAGTTTTTTTTTTCTCCTTTTCCCCTTCTAATCAATGTTGTGGCATAGCTTTTGTCACCCTTAAAAAAAATTGCAATGCTATTAGTATCTCCAAATTGTCTATACAGAAATGAAAAAAAATTGTAAAAAGACTTGCTTTCTTGCATTTCCTGCTTCAGGTTGAATGTTTCTTAAATGACTTCATATTGAATTTATAACTGGAGATTGAAATGAAAGTTGTTACATTCATTCGAGCGTAGAGACAACGGTAGAAACTGAAGGTCATCCGACCTGTAGAAAAAGAAACTCCAAAATTGGCACTTTGTTCTCTGCTATCTTCTTCTGATCAGACAAGCTTTATAAATTATTTAGTTACGCTCCATACCGATCAGATAAGCCGCACCAAGAAAAGTTTCTCTTGAAATTTTCTGACTTGCAGTTCATACACTTAATATGAAATGCTCCATCCAATGTGTCAGCGCTCAGTAGCAGATCCAATCGGAGATTTTCATCTGCAAAAGCAGCACCATACTGCACAAATTGGTCATCATTCATGTAAATCTTTATCTATTTCTGATACCCAAATCTGAATGACACTATATAGTATATATCTAGGATTTATCTTTTGACACCTATATTCTAATGCTGTGTGTTACAACCTCTGCAACCAGCGTCACGGATGATATAGAGACAAGCATGCATGGAAATGGATGGTGACAAGCCTTTTAAGTTTGAACAGAGAACTAATAGTTTAAAAAAAATAGAAGTGAATTGTAGTTTACACTCAAATTCTACTAATTAAGATTTGATTTATCTATAAAATGTGCAGGGTTAGTTCTATATATGAAAGATTGCTAAACGACATGTTGACAGAACATAAGCAATGTCTTTTAATGGAGGAAAACCCTGTTTTTATAAAGCAATGTAGTATAAGCAAGAATGGTTATTGTAACGAAACATCGGTAAGACAAACTCCAGTTCCCAGCACCAAAACATACCCAGCATAGAGAGCCAAGATGGCAGAGGGAGGAAGAGACCACCCTCCACGGAATTTGAACAGCCATACACAAGCATATATACCGAGCTGTGGAGAAATAATTTTCAGGCTGGTCAGAGACGGCGACCCCGAAGATGCGCGAGGAGTTGCCACCAGTGTAACAGGAAATGCAGCACGAAGTTCCTTTTGCAAAAGCCAAGTTGAAGCCGTGTTAGAGAAAAATGAACCCTGCTGACAGCGTCTGAACACAGACAGAGAAAGGTCAAAAGAAAGAGATTTGATAAATGATAATCAGCGTCCTATATTTTTGCACAGAAGCTGCAAGGATGACAGCACGAAAATACAGCCAAAACACTCTGCCTTTCCACGGTATCACCCAGACAACTTCTCGGATTTTTCCTTGCCTCTGACCAGGGATTGAAAAAGGTTTTGTGTTATTCTGATGTTCATAATTCACAATTCGCTAGTACTTCCTCTGTCATAAAAACAATGCAATTCAAGTTATTTTTTTTTAAAATTTGATTAAATACATAAAAGAAACACTAATTTTTTATACTTATAGTCATAAATATTACTAATATCTTTTATAAACTTTGTAAAGTTTTCTTTTTACTAAATGAAAACCTAAAATTCTATCATTTTAGACAAAGTTAGTATATAGGACTATAAGATAAGATAAATCAAGGCGTCGTCTGACAATAACCTTTATAAACTAGTCTTTCGTCTTTAGTCTTGGCCCCTGGCCCCTTCCTCTCATCTTCACGTGTCGAGACCGCAGGGCGCAGGATAAGATAAATCTCTGCGCTTCAATCGTTTACTAATGCCGGTGATTTCACAGTTATCGTCGTCGTGGCCTCCTTTTGCTACAACCTAAGTGGAAAGTTGTTATTATTATTATTATTGTTGTTCTTGTTAATAATAATAATAATAATAATAATAATAATAATAATAATAATAATATTGTTATTATTATTATTATTATTATTATTATTACTATTTGCCATTGAGAAGCTCAAATATATATAGAGTTGTTAGGCGATGATGAAAGGTGGTGACGGAACCACCGGCTAGATGGTGAAGGATTACCACAGGGGCGCGGTGCCCAGCTTTAATCCTTGTTGTTGCATCAAGTGTCAAGTAGTAGCGGGTTGGTACACAGTAGTTGGCTGAGGTGGTCTTAACAGTGATGACCGAAGGGTCCCCGTTGGTGACGATCTGATCTGTGCACGACAACATGGGTAGTTGCGGTGCTCATGCTGCCTCAAAGAAGTTTTGTGACACCTCCTTGACGATCTCCGTGGTGCCAGATGAGGGCGTTTGGTTCGGCACTCAGGTTACACGACGCCACCGCCACCAAATCATCCCGCCAAGACAAATCGGTGGCAAAACTGTGGCGGGCGATTTTGCCGCCGCCGCCATCGCCACGCGCGCGCAGCCAATTTTTTTGCCGCAAAAATAAAAAGCACCGCATGGCTCCCTTCTATTATTAGCCTTTTCTTTCTCCCACATCCTCTTGAATCTTCCGCCTCCGCTCCGCTCCGCCCGGCGCTTCGTAAGCCGTCGCACACCACCGGTTCCTCATCCCCTCCAACCGCCATCTCTACCGGGCTGTCCGACACTGCGTTGCCTAGGGCTGCGGCATGCATGGGGTAGCGCCGCCGCACATAGGGCAGTGCGCGGCCAGGGGGCAACGCCGGCACGCAAGGGGTCGGATCACCGAGTTCGGGAGCGGCACCGCGCGCGAGGGAACAGCGCGCCCAGGGAAGCACCAGCAGCATCGCGTCGCTCACAGGTCAGGTGCCGTCGTCGTCGTGCTATTCCCCTGCCCCATCGCTGCATGCTGACCTTTAGTATTCCTCCATTTGTGCAGATCTATATCAAATTAATCAACCAACTCAAGATCCATCCATCACTTGGTGTTGAGTCATGCGTAGCAATCAATCCCTACAGCTGAAGAAGGTTCAAGCACGGCAACCCCCAGCCAGAGAAGGTAATTCTATTTTTCCCCCTTTGCCAAATTCTCTGATGGAGCTATTGTAATAGATTAGATAATATATGTACAAAACCTTTGGACTTGGCATGCGGTGCTTGCTACATTTTTTTTTTTTGACAAAATAAGCTCGTAACTTTGATCTTTCAAAGCTATTCAAACTGTACGCTTCAGTGCTTCTAGCTAGTTTATTACTGATTTCATCTTTTTTCTGAACATATGTTTTAGATGGGTCAAACAAAATTGTCTACCAAGGAGAATAAAGGTAAGCGTGGTTGGTTGTGCAATGCAAGTGATGCTACTCTGCATGCTTGGGTGTTCAAATTCTTATGTGAGAAGGAAGGCATTAACCTATGAAGCTTAGCTTGTGAGGTTGGTCTGTTGATATTTTGTGGCATGCCCGGGAACTTGGCTGTGTGATTATTTTGGTTGTGGTGATGGCTGATGGCTTAGGATGTTAGCTATGTGATTTTGTGGTATGCTTAGGAACCTGGCTGTGTGGTACTGATCCCAGTCTAGATTTTAGTTGTGTGGTATTGATCCAAGTGTGGATGTTAGCTCTATGGTACTGATCTGAGTTTTAGTTGGCTGATGATTTTGTAATTAATATTTGGATCCAAACCTCCTTAGCTTAAACCTACTATATTGTAATTAATATTTGGATCTAAACCTCCTTGGCTTGTAATATATGTTGGTTACTGTTTTTATTATCATTGAAATGATTATCCTGTGACAAATGGGTGTTTATTACTAATGGCATTGAGGTATTTTTCACTTATTTATGGTTGCAAACCAAACACATGCCACAACTTTGTCATGTTTGTGTGGTAGTAATCCAAACCGCTGCCACACTTTTTTACCTAACCTTAGTTACAAACCAAACATGTTTTTTTTGCCACACATTATGGCAAGCCACACATGTGGCAACTACTTAAGGTTAGGCATGGCAATTTGTGTCATGAACCAAACAGCCCCTGAATGACACTATATATCTAGGATTCATCTTTTGACACCTAAATTCTAATGCTGCGTGTTACAACCTCTGCAACCAGCGTCACGGATGATAGAGACAAGCAACCATGGAAATGGATGGTGACAAGCCTTTTAAGTTTGAACAGAGCACTGATAGTTTTAAAAAAATAGAAGTGAATTGTAGTTTGTACTCAAATTCTACTAATTAAGATTTGATTTATCTATAAAATGTGCAGATCCCATAGGACTGAGCTACAAGGGATTTTGGATGTGGGGTTTAACATGCTTGCACCTTCTCCCATACTCACAGCAGGTTAGAGGAACGATGAAGCCGGAACTTTTGTTTCCATTATCTAAAAAAAATTATGTCACAAAGGTTAGTTCTATATATGAAAGATTGCTAAACGACATGTTGACAGAACATAAGCAATGTTTTTTAAAAAAATGGTGAAAAACCCTGTTTTATAGAGCAAAATGTAGTATAAGCAAGAATGGTTATTGGGGCCTTAAAATTTAAAAGGAATAGCATTTTATTGTTACTTAAAAAATCGGTAAGACAAACTCCAGTTCCCAGCACCAAAACATACCCAGCATAGAGAGCCAAGATGGCAGAGGGAGGAAGAGACCACCCTCCACGGAATTTGAACAACCATACACAAGCATATATACAACGCTGTGGAGAAACAATTTTCAGGCTGGTCAGAGACGGCAACCCTGAAGATGCGCGAAGAGTTGCCACCAGTGTAACAGGAAATGCAGCACGAAGTTCCTACTTGCAAAAGCCAAGTTGAAGCCGTGTTAGAGAAAAAATGAACCCTGCTGACAGCGTCTGAACACAGACAGAGAAAGGTCAAAACTCAAAAGAAAGAGATTTGATAAATGATATTCATCGTCCTATACTTTTGCACAGAAGATGCAAGGATGACAGCACGAAAATACAGCCGGAAGACTCTGCCTTTTCCACGGTATCACCTAGACATCTTCTCGGATTTTTCCTTGCCTCTGACCAGGGATTGAAAAAGGTTTTGTGTTATTCGGGTGTTCATAGTTCACAATTAGCTAGTACTTCCTCTGTCATAAAACAATGCAATTCAAGTTATTATTATTTTTTAAATTTGATTAATATATAAAAGGACCACTATTTTTTTATTCTTATAGTCATAAATATTACTAATATCTTTTATAAACTTAGTAAAGTTTTTTTTTTTAGTAAATGAAAACCTAAAATTCTATCATTTTGGAAAAGTTAGTATATAGGACTATAAGATAAATCAACGCGTCGTGATAAACCTTTATCCCCAAGTCTTTGGTCTTTAGATTTCACGGTCAGGGACGCCCGCGCCTCTCGAGAGGCGACGGGCGGAACCTGCGGCGCAGCGCCGCCGCCCGCCGGGCGACCTGCCGCCGCCGCCGGAGCAGCCCTCACTGTCGTGATGGTGGCGGCCGGGGCTTCCCCCCTTCCGCATCCGGCGGCTACCGCCACCGTCTCTTCCCCTATCCCTCCCGAGATCCTCCATGGCCGCAACACCCTTGCCGGCGGCGGCGCCCTGCCGGATCTAGGGCGGCCCGGGCGCCGCAAGGATGAGGTGGAAGGCGGGCAAGGTGGCGACGACGGCGGACCACAACGGTCGGCGTCCTTCTTTGCATGGGCGCAGCCGGGCGTCGCTGAGTCCTGTCGGATCAAAGGCGCCGGTGGCTTGGCATGGTGCCGCGCGCCACCCTCTCCGTCCCACCCCTTCCTCCACTGCTTGTCCGAGCTCCTCCGACGAGTTGGCTGCCCGGCTGGCCGGCCGATTCTGGCGTATGATCTCACGTCGACGGCCTCTCCCCTCTGTTGGGCCTCGCAAGGACCTATGGCCTGTTACGTCATGCCGGATCTGTGTGATTGCTATCTAAGGCAATCGCAATGGGATCCCCCGTGCTCCCCTCGATCTCGAGGGCTGGGCTCCTAGTGGGACGCGGATCTGGTACAGCTGCAGCCTGGAGTCCATGGGTGCCAATCGTCCGCACGTCTCTCCTCCCGGTCGGGCGGCCCTGCAACTAGCATGGGTCCTCCCGGGCCTAGTCGATTGATGTTCAACAAGGCGGGTGAAAACCTAGTCCGGTTCTCTCGGGCCGACGGTATTGGCGCAGTTGGTGCATCGTCGGTTCTTGTTCGTCGGGGGCGGTCTTGGTCGAAAGACCTTTTGTGCTTCTTCCAGCGGTGATGGCGTCTGCGGATGTCAATTTCCTTCCTGAAGGCATCGCAGGAGCACTTAATACAGCGATCAAATGGAGGGTGGAAGCATATATTTTATTTGCTTTAGTTCTTTTGTCCATCTTAGGGACTAGTTCTGCTCTTTTTATCTTTTTATGCTTTATGCAATCTCTGTAATAATTGGCTGTGTACGTCCACGGATGTAGGGGCCGGATGTTCTCATCCATTATTAAAAAAAAAAAAGGTCTTTGGTCTTTAGTCTTGGCCCCCTTCCTCTCATCTTCACGCGTCGAGACAGCAGGGCCCAGGATAAGATAATTCTGCGCTTCAGTCGATCGTTTACTGATGCTGGTCATTTCACAATTATCGTCGTCATGACCTCCTTTTGGTACAGCCTGAGTGGGAAGGGTTTTTTTTTTTTTTTTTGGTTGCAATTGAGAAGCTCAAATATATATAGACGGGTTAACAGGTTGTGTCCCCTATGTAGTTGTCTTCTTGTCTTCCTTTCCAGCCTCCACATTTCTAAATCCTTATTCGGAGCGCGTGCGTCGGAAAGAGGAAGCCACAGACACATGTCGAGTCATAGTTGTGAGTGGGTGACTATCGTCTTCCATGGAAAACCTGCGTTGTTAGGTGAGGACGGTGGTTGCCAGGACTGGTGGGGTGTGGTCGGATGACGCGACGACATTCTCACCGCCGGCTGCAGGCGACGGCGGCGGCGGGGTGAAGGTGCTTAGGATTAGAGTTTGCCTTTGAGATTTAGGGTTCTCCAATGTCCTTAGCCCTAGAGGGATAGCCTGAGGCGGTGGCCAGCCCGACAACCGAGGCAGGTTGTCAAGCGGTGAGGAAAGGTGGCGACAGAGCCGCGCCGACCGGATGGTGAAGGATAACTAGGGCGCGGTGCCCAGCTTTAATCCTTGTCGTTGCATCTAGTGTCCAGCAATAGTGGGTTGGTACAATAGTTGGCAGAGGTGGTCTCAACGGTGATGACTGGAGGGTCCCCGTTGGTGATGATATGATCTATGCACGACAGCATGGGCAGTTGCGGTGATCCTGCTGCCGCAAACAAGTTTTGTAACACCTCCTTGGCGATGTCCGTCACTAGTACATGAAAACAGTAACGTGACAGACAGTTTTGATTTTCCATGGTGGGCACCGTGAGCCCATCGTGGTGGTAAGGTCATGGTAAATCGTGGCCTCACTGTGGCGGGCACATTAGGATGACCACCACGGTAAATGGTTCCAAAAAATAAAAAAAAAAAAAAAAAACCCTAGTCGGGCCCACGAGCCCATCTAGGGCAGCCGCCACGGGGAGCCGGATCCCATTGTAAGGTCCTAGATGGCTAGAGGGGGGGTGAATAGCCTATAAAAAATTTTCTACAAACTCAGCTAAACAAACCGATTAGTATAAAAACACGGTAAAAAGCGGTTTGCACTAGCTCTAGTGGTATTGCAAGCCTTCTAGTGACAAGACTAAATATTTCTATGATCTCTAGTCCACACAAGGTCTATGTCACTACTCTAGCTAATGAACAATCCTAATATAATCCTTATGCTAGCAAGAACAACTACACAAGACAAGTGCTAGCTCTCTACTCAAAGTAAACTAGGAAAGTAATGCAAGAGTGAGAAGCTTGTTATACCGACGTGTAGAGGATGTCAACCAATCACCGGGAAGAAGAAATACTATCAATCACTTTCGAAGGTGATGATCCACACACGAGACAATGAACAAGTCGATTTGTTCATCCGGAGTTCACTTGTACACCGACAAGCTAGTCTCGGTTGTGCCGACCAACACAAGGATGATGTTTGAGCTAGGCGGTGCCCTTGCTAGCCTCAACACACCACTCAACAAGTGTGGTACCCAAGACACGAGCAATGTATTCCTTGCACTTTGTCTTCCCGACGAGGAGTGCGTAATCCTCTCACAAATCAATAGGAGGTGGCCAAGAAACAATCACCTCTTCTTGCCAACAACTCCACCAATCCACCAAGCCGGCTAGGAGCGGTGTCTCCAAGAGAAACGAGAAATCCACCGTCTCACAACGATCCCCAAGTGCCTCTAGATGCAAGAACTCGATGCAATGCACTAGGATCAACTCTTCTCTCAAGAATGAAGCTCAAATCAAGAATGAGAGGAGGGAGGCTTGCTTGCTTGCTCAAAGGTTTTAGGAATGATTCAAATGTCCAAGAGAGAGAGCAAGAGGCAGCCAAGGGGGTATAAATACCCCTCACCACGAAATGTGGCCGTTGGGGAGAAAAACCGTTTTTTCTGCGGCGGCCGGGGCCGATCGACCGGACTCACCCGGTGAGTCCGGCCGGTGGGTCCGGTCACAACCGACAACGACCCAAATAGTGTCCGGACCCCTGCCCTTAAAGCGTCGTCACAAGATCCGTTCGGTGCTTCCGGTCAGCACCGGAAGCATCCGGTCGATGCGTCCGCCGCCGGCGGCCGAAAGCTCCAAAACATGCTCTCGGAATTTTGACGGACCCGCACACCGGTGCGTCCGGTCACTTTCCTCCGCTTCCGGTCACGCGTCCGGTCATGCCCCGAGCTGCGAAAATCCGTCGTTTCGTCGCCGTTCCTTCCGCCTTTGCTCCAAACCGACTTCCGTCACTTGTTTCTTGTTGCCGACACGTCGAAGAACACCTCGACACCATGTGTTAGCATTTTTGAAACTATTTTCACCAAGTGCGGAGTTAGCTCTTTAGGTTAGAATGCATGCATATGAGACTTGAACCTAAAGGCACGTGAGGATCGATATGTGCGAAAAGTTTTCCCCTCTTTATAGTACGGCTTTATCGATCCTATAATCACCCACACCCTCTATGGTGTCTTGGGTGTGAAATCAAAAGCCCTATGGTTATACCTTTGCCTTGGGGACAATTGATCTCCGAAACTCCACCGAGTTGCATGCTTGATCAACTTTTGGATCACCTCGATCCATCCTCCATGATCACCATGCACCAACCCCAAGACACGACCAATCTCCAATCTAGTCAAACACTTAGCATCGAGAGATTAGTCCTTAGGTGTCACTAATTAGCCAAAACCAAACTAGAGATCTTCAATCTCCCCTTTTTTGGTAATTGGTGACAACCCGCATAAAGGTTTTATGATTAATGTTTTTGAACATACAACGGTTGTCCAAGCATTTTGCTTACAATCATAGGATTGGACAATCATCATAGTTCGGTTTTGGTAGCATGAGCTCCCCCCTACATGTATGCCACGAGTTTGGAACGAAGCATTGCATACATGTATGAATATTGAAATTGAGGGTGAGCTATGTTACCAAAATGATGCTTAAGGTGAAAGAAATGGACTTTGAAGCGTGATACCAATCGGAGTTGCGCCATTTTCACCATACAAGCATCAAGGTAACTAGATTTTCATCAAAACTCAAAGTACCACGTGAGATCACATTATAAGCAAGGTACTTGAATTAAGAGCGGAATTTAAAAAATCTAGCTAGCTCCTATGCATGCTAGTTATCAACCACTTGTAAAGCAACTTGTGAAAACTAGCATACACCACACAAGCATGTATATAGAATTTAAATACATGTGCAATGAGCAAGTCATATGTTAGTGCACAATCAAATGCAACAAATTGTCTATGAGCTTGCTCCCTTACTTGTGTGAACCACTTGTAAACTCATGAACCACATGAGAGGTTTTCAAAAACATGTGAAATTTTTTATTTTCCAAAACCTTTCATGCACTAATCTCTCCCCCCTTTGTCGACAATTTCCACAAAAGGTATGACCATGTTGTGTTATGGAAGAGAGAATAGTGTTCAAATTTGGTCAAATTTGGATCACTTGTCAAACATATATTTCGGTTTGAACCAAAGACAAGCTTCTTCACACCTCATGACAAGGGTTATCTTGCCTATGTTGAAGCATATGTGTGAAAAAGTAGCCAAATTCAACACTTGAGATTGCAAGCCCATAAAACATGTCATATGTCATCACTAGATCAATCAAGCATATAAGAGCAATAGTGATGGCATACATACATTGAAATCCTTTTATTTTCCATGAATGCTTCCTAAGGCACAAGTTGTATGTCTATATGTTCTAACAAGTCCTTAGATAACATGAATGTCATGCCAAACAATTTCACCTTTGCTTTGCTTGATGTAGAGGCATGTCATGATAGTGGGGTGCATTCAACTCATATTTGAGAAGTCAAGGATATTCAACTCATTTCTTAGCTTGCAAAACCTCTTCTCATCTAGTGGCTTTGTAAAGATGTCGGCTAGTTGATCTTCGGTGCCAATAGGTTGGATAGCAATGTCACCCTTTTGTTGATGATCTCTAATGAAGTGGTGCTTTATGTCAATGTGCTTGGTTCTTGTATGTTAGACCGGGTTTTGAGTCATCTTGCAAGCACTTTCATTGTCACAATACAATGGCACATGATGGAAATCAAATCCATAATCCTTCAATGTTGATCTCATCCATAGCAATTGTGCACAACAACTACCGGCACTAATGTATTCGGCCTCGGCGGTTGAAAGTGTCACACCAGTTTGCTTCTTTGAGGACCAAGATACTAGAGATCTTCCAAGGAATTGACAAGTGCCACTTGTGCTTCTTCTATCAACTTTGCATCCCCCATAGTCGGAGTCCGAATATCCAATAAGCTCAAAGTTTGACCCCTTGGGATACCATAGCCCAACAACATTTTGTGTGTGCTTCAAGTACCTCAATATCCTTTTTGATGCGGTGAGATGACTCTCTCTAGGTGAGGATTGAAATCTTGCACACTTGCCAACACTAAACATCACATCAGGCCTAGAAGCAGTCACATAGAGTAAGCTTCCAATCAATGACCTATAGTACCTTTGATCAACCATATTGCCACTTTCATCATTGTCCAATGATCCATTGGTACCCATTGGTGTGTTGATGCCCTTTGCATCTTGCATGCCAAACTTCTTGATCATGTCTCTAATGTACTTCCCTTGACTAATGAAGGTGCCATTCTTCATTTGCTTGATTTGAAGACCAAGGAAGTATGTGAGCTCTATGGTTCGATATGTACGAAAGTTTTCCCCTTATCGATCCTATAATCACCCACACCCTCTATGGTGTCTTGGGTGTGAAATCAAAAGCCCTATGGTTATACCTTTGCCTTGGGGACAATTGATCTCGAAACTCCACCCGAGTTGCATGCTTGATCAACTTTTGGATCACCTCGATCCATCCTCCATGATCACCATGCACCAACTCAGGCATGACCAATCTCCAATCTAGTCAAAAACTTAGCATCGAGAGATTAGTCCTTAGGTGTCACTAATTAGCCAAAACCAAACTAGAGATCTTCACCCGCCGCCATGGACCTCCTCCTCACGCGCCACCGGGTAGGCCACCACGTGCCGCGCCAAAACCCAAGATCCACTGCCGTAGAGGGCGGCCAACCTGGATTTGCCGCCGGACGACCTGGATCCGTCGCTGGAGAGGGTGGCCGGCCTCGATCTGTACCCTACTCCGTTGTGGTGGTAGGGGGGCACCCCCACGCCAAGGATCCACGCCCATGCCATCGTGGAGGTAGGGCGGCGCCACCACGCCATGGATCTGCGTAGCCCACGCCATCGCCCTTGGCCGCCGCTTGCTCACCGTATCTTCCCCGTCATGGAAGAACGGGACGTGGGGCTCGCCGCCACGGACCTCCCTCATCACGTCGCCGCCACCACCAAGGAGGAGAAGGGGTCTCCACCATAATGCCGCTGCGACAAGGAGGAGTGGGGCGGGGAGGCACATCGCCCATAGTTGAGGAAGGGAGGCGGAGAGAGAGAGAGAGAGAGAGAGAGTGGGGACGGGGGGGAGGAGTGGAAGAGCGTGCGGCGGTGTTAGAGACTCGCGCTTGAGGGAGTCCATCGTTGGATGAGATGGAGTCCCGGGCCGCCATTTGTCTTGAGTGGGGAGAGGGTGAAAATGTGTGATGGAGAAACCCTAAGTCCTCGTATTTATATCCAAGACAGACTATCGGGCCTTGCCTAGGCTCAATAGGCCTTGGCCTTTCTCCATGGCGGGCACGTTAGGATGTTCACCATGGAAAATAGATGTTAACCATGGCGGGCATTTTTAAGTTGCCCACCACGGTTAATCGATTTTCCGTGGCGGGCAAAAGTGGCCCCCTCGAAAAAAAAAAAAAAAAAAAAAAACCGCCCACCACCGTTAATCGGGCGTTAACCATGGCGGGAAAAAGAAGTGCCCGCCATGGTTAATATTCGAAAGTGTCACACAAAATTATTTATGTAGTAGTGTGTGGTGTCGGATGAGGTAGATTCCTCCAACACGGTATTGGCAATGGATATGTTGGTGGAGATCATAACTTGTTGTGCCTCTGCAACAAGGTTGTCATCGGTGGTGTTCGTGATCCAATTTGGATAGAACGCGTGGTGGTAGTGGTGTTGTAGGGTTTGGCGATCGATGGGTTGATGATTGTGGTGGCGGTTTTGGGGACTTGTGGCATGTTGTTCTCTAGCATGCCCGGATCCATTTTGGATATAGGCGTGTAGCGGTCGTCCGAAGAGCTCGATGAACTTCCTCTCCCAACCATCGAGCCTCACCGAGGTCATTGGTGGCGTTCTCCATGGGGCTTGCAAACTCGATGTAGGTCAATGTCGCATTCATGTTGGTGACGTTCGTGTTGATCTCGTTGAAGTACTTGTCGCTGGTGGTGGAGAAGATTGTCATCCGCTTCTTAATTTTAGTGATCATAGTGGTTTTGGCCATGGGTTCCTGAAGGATCGAATTGGTCTCGTGATACCAGATGTCAAAGTGTTTGCCGGGGGCTCACCGGCGGCATGGCTGCAGCGACGGCTCTTGAAGGTGGCGGCTAGGGTGTGGGGGAGCGGGGGCGGCAACAAAAAAGAGATGAGAGAGGAAAGACGCCGTGTTGCGAGAGCTTGAGAGCTAGGGTTTAGAATTTGCTCGACTATTCCTTTCTTGATTTCCAACGGTTACATGCTAGTAGTATTTATAGTCCCATGTGAGACTTGACTCTTAAGTGTAAGTGCAATCAAGCTCTAAGTGGGTTTTGGCGTTGATGACCACCGAATTAGGGGACTAATGAGATTTACGAAGATGACATGCGGGAATAAAATGTGGAGTTGATGTACAGGTCCAAAGGCACCAAATAAGCTAGATGGTGGTGTTTCGGGATCAAGGCGTTTAAATTACTTCATATTTTGAATCTTGAGTTTAGGAAATGCCGTACTATTAAGAGGGATCCTAGGATTCTCGGGTACCTGTGGACCAAGTGCTCTAAACATCAAATCGGACACAAATCATCACTCCAAGCGACCGACCAACTCTTCGTCAAGGCTTCACCCTTTTCTTTGTCGAGGTTGGCGCAGCGAGTGCGGCGCATTGGTGCGGTAGTGCGGCGCCTGCGGCGGTGCAGCGTGTCGGTCGATCTTGGCGGTGCCCACACTTAAACCCGACCGTTGGGACTGTGGGGTATAAATACCTACTCTACCCCTCCCACAAGCGGTCACCCGGCTCATTCCTTCTTCTTCCCCGAAGCGGGACGGCCCGGGGAACACACCTCTTGCTCTCTCTCACTCCTCCATTGAAGCACCTTGAGCTCCCACTCAATCTCTCACTTCCCACCGAGGGGATTTTTTGAGGGAAACAACCGCAAACTTCGATTGGAGACCGGATCTACTACTTCCCCACTCAAAAGAGCATTTGGTTCACGTTTGGTCGGAACCCTAGGGTTCTTTACTCTTGAGCTTGCTCCTAGGACGGCTAGGCATCACCCTTGAGCTTGCCCCCTTGGTGTGGCAGCCTTGGGAGGTTTGTAACCTCACAACAACAGCAATACATTACCCCACATCTCTAGGGTTAACTCCTAGACTTGTGAACGAGGGAAAAAGCAAGCCCGGTGGGCAAGCTAAGCCTTGTGTGGCAACCTCAACAACGTGGACGTAACCCGGCTGTGTGGCGGCGACAAAGTGAACCACGGGTTAAATCCTTGTGTCACTCGTGTTCTTTACATTCTTGCATATTTATCTTGTGAGCTAGGGTTTAGGTCGATCTATCTTGTTGCGGGGTTTACGTCATATTTGGCTAGTTTTCTGTGAAGTATTTGTATGCAGGAACAAGTGTGAATCACGAGATTCAAGTTCACATCTCTCGATTCATCTCGAGTCACGTAAAGTGACCCGCGGCGGTGCCGCGGGGGGCCTTGCGGTGCCGCGCTGGACTTCCCGACAGGCCTCGGTTCACCCTCCATCTCTGTCGGTCAATCTCACGCGGCGGTCGCGCCTATCTCTGGCGGTGCCGCGCATATAATATCTCGACAATGTGCTAGAGTTTTTAACGGTCGATTTTGGGGGTCGACCTATTCACCCCCTTCTAGGCTTCCATTAGATCCTACAAGCGGTATCGAGCTAGGATACTTCGTATACGCTTCACCGCTGCGTGAAGTATGGACGCACCGGAGGGATCCAGGAGAGGAGGCAAGCCTACCATCCCCGTGGAGGATGTGGAGGCCAGCAGCAGCGAGCTCTCTCTCGGTACAGCTAGCGAGAGCACCATCAAGGGTGATGGTACCGATCCCGAGAGAAGAGCCGCAAGGGAAGCAAGACGAACCACAAAAAGACAAGAACGAGAAAAGAAGAAGCTAGAAGAGCAAGCTAGTGTCAAGCTTTGCCGAGAAGCTTCAAAGAAAAGATCAAAGAAGATTGATTCGTGAGGCAAGGGCTGCTAGAAGGGCAGCTAGAGAAAAGCAAAGGCAAGAAGAAGAAGCGGAGTCAAGTGAGCTATCAAGTAGCTCCGAAGATGGAGATGATGATATCTCCTACAACAAGAACAAGAAGAAGAAAGAAAAGAAGAAGGATGAGTGCAGCGTCAACAACAACAAATTTGCTGCTATATCCTTCAACTATTCTTCTTATTTGACTAACCACGATAAGAAGTCCTTCATCAATGTGCCCGCGGGAAAGTTGCCCCGTTTCGATGGGACCAACTATGCTAAGTGGAAGCACTTGATGAGAGCCTATCTTAGCACCCTTCACCCCGGTCTTTGGGAGGTTGTGTGCAGTGGATTTCAGCCACCGGTGAACCCCAAGGAGCCAACAAATGAAGAGCTAGCAGCTGCCCACATCAATGGTCAAGCCACAAGCATTCTCCTAAGTGCTCTAGAAGGCAATGAGTACAATAGGGTGATGAATGTCAATGAAGCAAAGAAGATTTGGGACACTCTAGTACTTGCACATGAAGGTGTAGACAAAGTGAGAAAGGCTAAGATTGACTTGTTGAAGGCCAAGCTCAACCGATTTGTGATTCTTGAGGGAGAAGAGGCCCAAGAAATGTTTGATCGGTTGATGGTGCTAGTTGGCAAGATTAGAGGATTTGGAGATGAGGATCTAGATGACCACACCGTTGTCAAGATTATGCTCGAGGCATACACACCTAGAAATGACATAGTGGTCACCTTGATTCATGATAAGAAGAGGTTTGAGCATTTCACTCCAAATGATGTGCTTGGTAGGCTACTCACCTATGACATGCAAAGAGAGGAGGCAAATGAAAGAAGAAAGCTTGGAGAGTTGCAAGCAAAGCTTGAGGGGGTCAAGATCAAGGAAGTGGCTCTCAAGGCAACCAAGACAAGCAAGCCAAGCTCCTCCAACAAGGTCAAGGGCAGCAAGCAAGCATCTTCAAGTCAAGACAAAGAAATGAAGAAAATGCAAGAAAATATAGATGCAACCTCTTCCTCAAGTGATGATGAAGATGATGGGGCTGATTACAAGAAGATCGATGACATGGCCCTATTCTTGAAGAAGTATGGGAAGGGGATGAAAGCAAATGGCTACAAGATGGTGCAACGAAGATTCCCAAACAAGAAAAAGAGAACATGCTTCAATGTGGTGGCAGCGAGCATTTTGTCGCCGATTGTCCTTATGAGAACAAGAACAACAAGTACAAGAGGGACAATGGCAAAGACAAGAAGCAAGACTACAAGAGAAAGGGAAGGAACATGGGTGAAGCTCACATCGGCCATGAGTGGGACTCAACAAAAGAGACAAGTGAAGAGGAAGTTCATGTTGCAATATTTGCTATGCAAGAGACCTCTACACCCAAGCTCTTCAACAACATGACCGATGATGAGGATGAGGAAGAAAATGACTCCACTCATGTTTGTCTTATGGCCAAGCATGAGAAGGTAAAATCTATCCAAACCTTCTCCTTCTCTTAGTGATGAATCTAGTGATCTTAGTGAAAGCTCTAGTGATGATAGTGAATCTAGTGATGATGAGGAATATGTTAGACTCACCAAGAACCTAGATCCCAAAACTAGAGGCTTTCTTGCTCAACTAATGGCGGATTTAGAGAGTACCCAAGCGGAGTTAGCGACTAGAGAGAGTCAACTTGATAGACTTGAAAAGCTCTATGTTGATAACAAGGATGCTCTTGTAGCTGAGAAATGTGAGGTGGCCTCCTTGCAAAAGAGCTTAGCTAATGAGTAAGGAGACCATGCTCTCACAAAGAAGGCTATGGTTGCCCTTAATGGGAAATATTGCGATTTGCAAGACAAGCATAAAGAGCTTGAAACCAAACATAGCATTCTTTGGGAAAGCAACTCACAGCTCCTAGCCATAAAGGATACCTCTACGACCTCCACTAGTCAAGGTTGTGGCAAATGCTATAATGTTGACATGAATGCTTATGCCACTAACCTTGCCAACATGAAAGCTATGGAGAAAGAGATCACTAGACTCACCGCCTTGGTAAAGAAGGAAAGTGAAACTGTCAAGCCAGCTGTGAGCAACAAGGTTGAGGCTTCAAAGAAGCTCAACTACATTGATGGGAGAAATCCAAGAATCAAGGATGGACTTGGACACAAGCATGGAGACAAAACCAATGGTTGAAAGCTGATCAATGGTGTTGAATGTGTCAAATTCTTGAGCAAAGGCACACAGTAGGTACAGAGAGACCACGCACGAGCACTGGACACAAGCCAACCCCGATTTCATCGGCTACACGCGGCAAGATTGCCGCGAGGATGGGCGGCAAAGTGCCGTGCCCCCAAGAAAAGGGAAGGTCACCTACTTTGCCCCAGCTCGAGGAATAGACCCAAAAAGGATGGTCCAAAAGCCTGTGAAGAAGGTCTAGAAGACAGAGAAAATCTTGTGCAGGCTGTTCCAAGAGGCCACTCCTATCAATCAAAGGCAAAAGCAAGCAAGTTGGACTCAATCCTTGCTTTGAAGTGAAAGCAAACAGACAAGGCGGAGGTGTATGCAAAGTACATGGGAAAGGATGAGAAAGATTTACATAACACCTCTATTTGGGTTCCCAAAGTTCTTGTGACTAAGGTAAAAAGGTCCCAAGAATCTTAGGGGACCTAAACTTGTGAACTAAACTTGTTTTGCGGGCATACTCCTCAAGTTGTGGGTCAAGTTGGGTGTTTGACAAATGTACAAATCATATGACCGGAGAAAGGAGTATGTTTTCATCATATTCCCAAACCAATGATGCGGGAACAACATAAGGTTTGGAAATGATGATGTAAGAAGCGTGATCGGTCTTGGTAAAGTTGCTATCACTCATGAGCATGATATTTGGATGTCTTGCATGTTGATTCGTTGGGATACAATTTGTTGTCGGTCTCACAATTATGTGAGAAAGGCTACAATTGTCTCTTTTACGGATGTTGGTGTGGAAGTCTTTCGCGGGAAGGATTCCTCTGTTGTCTTACAGGCAAACTCAAGAATAAGCTTTACATAGTTGATTTCAACAAAAGTAAAGCCAAGCTTGAGACTTTGTCTAATGGCAAAATCTAGCATGGGCTGGTTATGGCATCGCCGTCCTAGCACATGTTGGCATGAGGAACTTGGCCAAAGCGCTTGAGTAAAAGACAACCATGTCATTGGACTAACAAATGTTGATTTTGACAAAGACGGGATATGTGGACCTTGCTTGCCAAGCCGGAAAGCAAGTAGGTGCACCTCACCCACCAAAGAGTGTGATGACCACTACTCAACCATTGGAGTTGATACATATGGATCTCTTTGGACCGGTGGCCTACCTTAGCATCGGGGTAACAAATATGGACTTGTTATTGTTGATGATTACTCTCGCTTCACTTGGGTTTTCTTTGTCTTTGATAAGTGTCGGGTACAAGAGAAGGTGAAAACTTTCATCAAGAGGGCACAAAGAGAATTTGGTCTACTTGTCAAGAAAGTGAGAAGTGACAATGGGACCGAAGTTTAAGAACACCCAAGTTGAAGAGTTTCTTAATGAAGAGGGCATCAAGCATGAGTTTTCATTTTGCATATACCCCTCAACAAAATGGTGTGGTAGAGAGGAAGAACCGTACACTCATAGAGATGGCAAGAACAATGCTTGATGAGTACAAGACTTCGGACATCTTTTGGTGTGAAGCCATCAATACCGCTTGTCATGCCATCAACCGCCTCTACTTACACAAGAAACTCAAGAAGACTTCATATGAGCTCTTAACTGATAACAAGCCTAAGGTGTCATACTTTAGGGTGTTTGGGTGCAAGTGTTTCGTTCTGAACAAAAGGCCCCGAACCTCTAAATTTGCACCTAAAGTTGATGAAGGTTTTCTTCTTGGTTACGGGTCAAATGAGCATGCCTATCGTGTTTTCAATCAAATCACCGGTAGGGTTGAAATCACTATAGATGTGACATTTGATGAATCTAATGGCTCTCAAGTAGAGCAAGTTGATCAAAGTGTTGTAGGAAAGGAGGATCCACCTTGTGATGCAATCAAGCAATTGGCTATTGGTGACATAAGGCCTCAAGAAGATCAAGCTAATGAAGAGGAGGATCCACCGGTTGTTGCTGCATAAGATTCACGATGTACTCGGCGACCAAGTGCGGCAAGACGCCCTTTGGAAGTGTCCAAAGACGGCGAGGTGCCGCACCATCAGCGTGGTGGCGTGCCGCGCCACCTACCTCGGCAACAAGCCCGATCCACTCGCATCACTGTTCAACCACTTGATCTTGCTCCAATTCTTGAAGCTGATGATGAATATGATGAAGATCAAGAAGAACATGCAGAAGGCGTTGATCACCCACGACTACGACAAACGATTCAATGGGATCATCCCGTTGACAACATCCTTGGGAGTCTTGAAAAGGGAGTTACTACTCGATCTCACTTAGCTACTTTCATCAACATTTCTCGTTTGTTTCATCTTTGGAACCCATGAGAAAGTAGAAGATGCTCTCAAAGATCCCGATTGGGTGTTGGCCATGCAAGAAGAGCTCAACAACTTTAAAAGAAATGAAGTATGGGAGTTAGTGGAAAGACCCAAGACTAACATCATTGGTACCAAGTGGGTTTTTCGCAACAAGCAAGATGAAGATGGGTTGGTGACAAGAAACAAGGCAAGATTGGTTGCTCAAGGCTTCACTCAAGTAGAGGGCTTGGACTTTGATGAGACATATGCACCGGTGGCAAGACTAGAAGCAATTGCATTCTTCTAGCTTTATTTTGCCCATCATGACTTCAAGCTGTTCCAAATGGATGTCAAGAGTGCATTCCTCAACGGTCCACTACAAGAGGAGGTGTATGTTGAGCAACCACCCGGTTTTGAAGACCCCAAGTTTCCCAACCACGTCTACAAGCTCCGAAAGGCGCTCTATGGGCTTAAGCAAGCACCTAGAGCATGGTATGAATGCCTTAAGGAATTCTTGCTCAATCAAGGCTTTGAAATAGGCAAAGCTAATCCTACACTCTTCACTCATAAAGTTAGCAATGATATCTTTGTATGCCAAATATATGTCGATGACATAATATTTGGTAGCACTAACAATATGTATGTTGAGCAATTTAGTAGGACAATGACCAAGAGATTTGAGATGTCCATGATGGGTGAGCTAAAGTACTTCCTCGGGTTTCAAGTCAAGCAAATGGAGGAAGGACATTCATTTGCCAAACCAAGTACACCCATGACATGCTAAAGAAGTTTGATATGGCTAAGACAAAGCCAATCAAAACTCCAATGCCAAGCAATGGACATCTTGATCTTGATGAGGAGGGTCCGGCCGTGGACATGAAGGTATATCGCTCCATGATTGGATCCCCGCTTTACCTTTGTGCATCTAGGTAGGACATAATGCTTAGTGTGTGTATGTGTGCTCGTTTTTCAAGCCAATCCAAAGGAATGTCACAATGTGGCTGTTAAGAGAATCTTGAGATACTTAGTACTCACTCCTAACCTTGGCTTGTGGTATCCTAAGGGTTCCAAGTTCAATCTACTTGGCTATTCGATTCGACTATGCCGGTTGCAAAGTAGATCGAAAAAAACTTGAGGGGACATGTCAATTCCTTGGGCGGTCCTTAGTGTCTTGGAGTTCTAAGAAGCAAAATTGTGTAGCCCTTTCCACCGCCGAGGCGAGTATGTTGCGGCCCGGTGCATCTTTGTGCTCAACTACTTTGGATGAAGCGGACCTTAAAGGATAACGGATGTCATTTCACAAAGATACCTCTTCTTTGTGACAACGAGAGTGCCATCAAACTCGCAAATAACCCGGTAGCACACTCTAGAACAAAACATATAGACATCCGTCATCACTTCTTGAGAGACCACGAACTCAAAGGAGATATCGCAATTCGCCATGTGAGCACCGAAAAGCAACTAGCCGATATCTTCACAAAGCCTCTCGATGAGTCAAGGTTTTGTGCTTTGCGTAGTGAGCTAAACATTCTCGATTCTCGTAACTTGGTTTGAATTCCAGCACACATGCATTTGAAACACTAGATCGACATAGGAAAAGGTTGTGAAAACTTTCATATTGTGTTTCAAAAGGATTTCAAATTCTAATCCGAAATTTATTGCCATAGTTTAGATCGATTATCTATCCCCGGCAATGAATTTTGGTGTCTCTCGTGATCAAGTTTGAGGAGAAATAAGTCAAAAGTGGCAATATATATGCGGGACCGACGGAGCGGTAGTGCGGCGTGTGCACCCAGCGGTGCAGCGCCTTAAAATGCTTGGCGGTGCCGCGACAAGGGTTTCGTGTCGGTCAGTCGAACCGGTATGGGGCCAAAAGTTTTTCTTCTTTCCTTTTCTAGCCCTAGCCCGTCCGGTCTCTCTCATTCTCTCCTCACCCAACTCCTCCCTCAAGCGCCCGCTCTCGTCTCGGCAGCTTGAAGGAGGCAGCGCCGCCCGACTTTGCCCGCGCGCCCGCCGCTCCGGCGACCACGCGCCCGGCGGTGCGGCGCCGCCCCGCCGCCATCTTGCTTGTCCCCCCCGGCCGTGCTCCCCCTCCTCCTCCGGCAGTTTCTCCTCTTCTCCCCTCAATCAATGAAGGTAAACCTAACCCTAGCCATGAAGTTTTTGCCCGATCTATGCAATAATGCAGTTTTTAGTCATGGATTCATGTTTCCAAGTAATGTATGGACTCTAGTGAAGTGTTTTAGAAGGTTGGAATCGATGGATTTCAAGTTTCCATGACTTAGGTGATTTAGGGGAGGGCGGCATTGCCGCCCCTAAATAGAACTTTATCGTTCTTAGCTGCTTCCAACAGCAAATATCCCTCAAATCACCTACTTGATTGAAACGAGAAATCGATTTGACTCCAAATATCAAGAATATTTTCACTCTAGTTCATGCTCAATCTTCAATCCATGGGCAAAATGCACTTGTTTTATGATTTGATCTCGAAATTGGAATAGAAATACGAGAATGTGTCAAATAGATGAGTCGAAACAGTTTGGGAGATAAAAATAGATGGTTTGAGCAGGGGGAGCGGCGGTGCAGCGTGACACAAGGGGTGCAGCGTGGTCCGCGGCGGTCTGCCGTGCCTCTGCGGCGAGGCAAAGCGCAGCCCGGGTTCTCACCCCGGGCGGCTTGCTCAAACTACCTAAGTTTATGTTCCAAACCTTCTCCCACATATATTTGATCATTCTTGATTCTCTATAAGCATCAGATTCTGATCAAACTCCATATATTGCATAGATGGATCCTGGAGGTGATCCCCATGGCAAGAGGAAGATGAGGGTCAAGGTGGTTGAGAAAAGAGGCCATGGCAGAAAGAACATGAGCAGAGGAGCAGGTGGCAGCAGCAGTGGGTCAGCTGGGCTCACAGAGGAGCAAAGAACGGCGGAATATGGGTACACCATTGTGCGGATGGTGACCAAGGTACCCCCGAGCACCTCTCTCTGTGTTTGACAACTTGCCTACATGCACCAAAGTTGAGGGTGTCTTTGAGATGGCAGCTCCTGCAAATGATCCACCCATTCCAGTTGTGAGCTACCTCAGGAAGCAGAGGGAAGTGGTAGATGCTAGAGCCTACAATGTCTACAATGATGAGCAGACAGAAGGCATTGATGAGAGATTTTGGGTGGCTTTTCACTCAAACTTCTACTTGACAGTCCTCTTCCACTCATCCAAGAGCAAAATCACCACCATGCACTACATAGATTTTGAGAGGATGGCAGAGAAGGAGGAGGATGCCTTCAATGAGGCAATTGAGGCCTGTGGAGAGATTTGAGTCCGCGGACATCATGTCCTTCAAGCATGATTGGAATGAGGAAATTCTTAGTCAGTTCCATGCCACTTATCACTTTGGAGCATACGGTCGAGACACCATTCCTTTGGATGAATGACAAGAGGCACTACAGAGTTGATTTTGTCACATTCTGTCAGATTCTGGGATTTGGGGCTGATCACAGGCAGTTCACAGATATTCATGAGATTGATCCCATTGAGACCAAGGCAATCAAGGACTGCTGGGCCAACCCAAGAGAAGCTGATGGCAAGAGGAAGGGTCTGAAGGATGGGGCAGCCTCAGACATCAATGGCTATGCTAGGAACCTTCTTGCTCATTTCAGGAATGATGAGACATTCAATGTGAGAAAGTTCGTTTGGAGGCAGCTGGCAAATGCCATGGATGATGCTAGGAGGAACCTGCCCTATGCTCCCTACCTTATGTTTATGATTGAGAGGGTCACAGGGAATATCTATCCCAAGGACTGTTTTCATACAGCCTACAACATTGAGAAGACCCATGGCTTGGAGGGAGGAAAGACCGATTGGCAGATCCACGCCAGGAGGCACCTCAAACCGGTAGAGAGGACTTGGAGCGACCCTCTAGCTATAGGCCCAGGGAGGCACAGTGGGTCTTGATCCAAGGTGAAGAAGTGGATCAAGGCCATCTTTGGGCATTGCGCATATGCATCACAGCAGACTTATGAGATGCGCAGGGAGGTGAGGCAGGCCTTCAAGAGTGTTAGGGAGAAGCAAGGACTCCCAGTTCCTCCTTCTATCCCTAGACCACCTCAGTATGACCTCCCAGAGTTGTCAGCTACTAGCAGCTCAGACCAGGACTTGTCAGACCTTCTTGGTTCCTACTCTCGCCAGATACATTTAGCTCGACGCTCTACTGTTAAGCTCAAGCCTTGCACTAGTGCTATTATCTCAGAGGAGGAGGACGAGGACACCGCTTCCGGCCGTCGGGGATGAGTCCGGTGAGGAGTGACTCCGCTTCTTTTCTTCTCTTTTCTATGATCTTTTTTGGTGCTTGACGCCAAAGGGGGAGAAAAATTAGAAGAAATGAGGGGGGTCAAACTTTTTCGACGCCCGAGATGTTTCGAGGATGATGCAAGCAGATGTGCTTTAGTTTCGAGATCCTTTGAGAGTAGTTGTTAGGTGTGAGTTTGAGAGAAACTCTATTTTATGTAATAATGCCACCTATGACTTGTTACTTCGGATTTGGTCGGTTGAATGCTTAAACTCGTTTTTAGATAATCTAGCCGCTAGTTTTATATCTTGTCATATATGCCGTGGATGTCTCTCTGCATGCGTCTATTCAGGCCGATAGGGGCAATTAGCTGTCGCACTGGCGCTGTAGTGCCGCGCACATCATCGCAGCATACAGCAACCATGGATATATTTTTGCACATCGGTGCATAAAGCAACCATGGACAGCAACCCTCTTTGTGCTTTGATCAGTTTACATTTGTCATATGCATCACGAATATATTTTTTATGACACCTCGTTGAGCACCCCCACGGCAACCATGGATGTAGGGGAGGCCTTGCATGGACTTTCTAAATGTGGGACTTGACTTTTTATGTCAAAATGAGAATTCAAATCTCACTCACACATTTAGGGGGGAGGCCTCACTACACCTAAATATGTGAAATTGACCTTTTATGTCAATTTTGAGAATTCAAGACTCACTCACATATTTAGGGGGAGGTTCCTACATCCTTGGTCTTTGAAATCTAAGTTTGACTTTACATCTTATGTAAGCTCTAATTTGGTTGTCATCAATCATCAAAAAGGGGGAGATTGTAAGTGTAATCAAGCTCTAAGTGGGTTTTGGCATTGATGACCACCGAATTAGGGGACTAATGAGATTTACGAAGATGACATGGGGAATAAAATGTGGAGTTGATGTACAGGTCCAAAGGCACCAAATAAGCTAGATGGTGGTGTTTTAGGATCAAGGCGTTTAAATTACTTTATATTTTGAATCTTGAGTTTAGGAAATGCCGTACTATTAAGAGGGATCCTAGGATTCTCGGGTACCTGTGGACCAAGTGCTCTAAACATCAAATCAGACACAAATTATCACTCCAAGCGACGACCAGCCAACTCTTCGTCAAGGCTTCACCCTTTTGTCGTCGAGGTTGGGCAGCGATTGTCGCGCATTAGTGCGGCGATTCGCGCCCACGCATCTTTAGCGTGTCGGTCTTGGCAAATGCCACACTTAAACCCGACCGTTGGGACTCGTGGGGTATAAATACCTACTCTACCCCTCTCACAATGGTCACCTGGCTCATTCCTTCTTCTTCCCCGAGCGCACAGCCGGGGAACACACCTCTTGCTCTCTCTCACTCCTCCATTGAAGCACCTTGAGCTCCCCACTCAATCTCTCACTTCCCACCCAGGGGATTTTTGAGGGAAAAAAGCCGCAAACTTTGTTTGGAGACCGGATCTACTACTTCCCCACTCAAAAGAGCATTTGGTTCACGTTTGGCGGAACCCTAGGGTTCTTTACTCCCCGAGCTTGCTCCTAGACGGCTAGGGCGTCGCCCTTGAGCTTGCCCCCTTCGTGTGGCAGCCTTGGGAGGTTTGTAACCTCACAACAACAGCAATACATTACCCCACATCTCTAGGGTTAACTCCCTAGACTTGTGAACGAGGGAAAAAGCAAGCCGGTGGGCAAGCTAAGCCTTGTGTGGCAACCTCAACAACGTGGGACGTAACCCGGCGGCGTGTGGCGACGGTGAACCACGGGTTAAATCCTTGTGTCACTCGTGTTCTTTACATTCTTGCATATTTATCTTGTGAGCTAGGGTTTCGTCCCGATCTATCTTGTTGCAGGGTTTCTGTCATATTTGGCTAGTTTCCTGTGAAGTATTTGTATGCAGGAACAAGTGTGAATCACGAGATTCAAGTTCACATCTCTCAGATTCATCTCGGAGTCACTTCTGTAAAGTGACCCGCGGCAGTGCCGCTTGGACGCGCGGCAGTGCCGCGCCTGGACTTCCCGACAGGCCTCGGTTCACCTCTGTCTCTGTCAGTCAATCTCACAGGGCAGTGCCGCGCATATCTGTACTGACAATGTGCTAGAGTTTTAACAGGTCGATTTTTTTGGGGGTCACCTATTCATCCCCCCCCTCTAGGCTTCCATCGGATCCTACACTAAGCAACTTGGAGATCCTTGTCGGATTTGGATTCTCCTTTTTCTAACAAACTCAATTTCTTATCTAAGCAACTCTTTCCTAATCTACTAAGGCCTAATATGGCAACAAGATAACGATGATGATAGCGGCGGACGGCGAGCCCCACCTCCGCCCCTAGGGCATAGCGTGGCGTGGCCGGCTGGCACGGCATCTTGGGCCCTTGATGGCCCATTTTCTCCGCTAGGTTGCACGGTCGGTCCACGTTGGGACGTGTAACAAAAATAATATGAGCATCAAGGCTCAAACACCGCCACATATATTCTTATTGGACCGTGAATGATTTGATTACGTGTCCTCACTCATATGCACTATTTTTAATAATGGCAGCGATAGATAGTTTAGGTTCAAATTTAGGCGACTTTTAAACTGTCTTTCATAGTGTTTGGGGTAGGTAGTTTAGATTTTAATTTAAGGGTTTGTTTTAAAGTATCCTTTATAATCATAGACGCGGGTTATTTAGATGCAAATTTTGAGGCTACTTTATGTATGTTCACAAATGGTGGAGATGCATGTTTTTTTTTCGAAGATGACAATTAGTTTGCCAAATGATAGATATGGTAATTTACATATAAATTTAAGGTTTGCTTTATGTACATTTACAATGGTAGAGGCATGTTTTTTTTTGGATGATGATGATTAATACGCTGAATCCAAGCGAGGAAGTTTCTAATTGTTGTAAGTATTTTTAGAATTTATTATTTTCCTAGTGCGTCTCATGATGACTAACGTGGAACCTTTGTTGGAGATGTCCAATTAGTACCATTAATATTTTTATGCATGACAACAAAAAAAAAGGAAAATATAAAGAAAAAAACAGTGACGTACATAACATGCATCAAAAAACACAAGTGCAGATAGTTGGACAAGCATAGAAACTTTCTCTTAATATTACCAACCATTGTGGAGTACATTATTCAAGTTAACAATGACGGTTTTATGACCATCGTCAAATGGCCTTGAGAAGATTGCACATACTATGCATCATTTGGCTAGTTTTGGGCAATGGGCATGACACTCCCTGAATCGTGTCATAACAGAAAAACATGTTCCTTGGATCGCAGCAAGTAAAACCACTTTTCCATTTTGGTACCTCCATTGATCACAATCTGCATATCCGGTGAGGCTAGCAGCTTGCCTCCTTGTAGTTCCAACATGAATATCCTCATGAGGACGACCTGATAGATTATGTGTTCATGAGGATGAACCAATTCAAAGATGATAAAGCATAGCTGCTGATGAGGCACTTACATTGCGCGAGGAATACAAAGAGAAGTAATGTAAGTACCAAGGCTACGGACTTGTCACTCATATTCATGTTGGACTGTGAATGGTCTGACCCTATCCTTACACTACTATACCTTGGGTTGTTACCATATATACACCAAGACCAACACCACATAAATAGACATCAATTTAATTTATTTTCTATCTATCTCTATATCTTTTTGTTCTCTATGTCTATCACTATCTATATATATAATCTTTATGTCCTCTCTATATCTCTATCTTTTCTCATGTTTGTCTACCTCTATCTCTATCCCTATCCCTATCTTTTTCTCTTTGTCTATCACTATCTCTATAATCACTATTTCTTCTCTATATCTCTATCTTTTCTTATCTATCTCTATCTCTATCTCTATATATCATTTCTCTTTCTCTATCGCTATATGTCTCTATTTCTTCTCGTTATTCTCTATCTCTATCTCTACAAATTGGAGGTAGGTTTTGAGCTAGTGAATCTCAAAATCTATAATGAATTAATTTGAATTATGTGATAACAAGAACCCTCACCTAAGCCCTAAACCCTAAAGCTACGTGAGTCACCTTGGCCCACTAGGCTAGAGCCACGTGCCATCCATCCACTAGACCAACACAACGCTAACACCTGGGTCAAAGGGAGGTCCATGGAGATTCCGCAACCTCCTCTCACAGGTTTTAACCATAGGATCAAGTTGTAGATTTTCACATCGAAAACGCAAACCAACCATCAATAATTACATAACTTAGAGATCATACACCATTTTTTTTTTATTTAAGATCATTTGGAAGCTAGCTGAAATATTCGATACAAGATCATTACATGCTGAAAATAAATACCATATATATTAAGAAAATTATATTAAGTCACAACAAGTGGATTTACAGACTTAGCGTGGTAGGAACACAATGTTTTTGAATCCTGAGAAATGTTTTTTAAAAAAAATCAGGGGCGGTCGGGCCGTCCTCTAGGTTGCAGTTTATAAGTCCCGCTTTTTTTTTTTTCTTCTAGAAGTCAAAATCACATCTATGCCCATTAAATTTTTCTGATGTGAAGATAAAAACGCAGCTCATGCTTAATAAACAAAATAAGGAACCTTACAAATAGTCTTTATGAGACATAGCTGACATTGCTACAAAGTGGCACAACTACACCTTGTTCCATGTAAAGTATGACTTTGGCTAGCTTTGCGAATTTGAAGGATAGAAAACGAAATGCGGGGACAATATTTGGACCCGGACCAGCTACGCTCAGTTTTGGACAAATAATTGCATGCAAGGCACACTACATCAACCATCCTCTTCGTCCATGGCACGCGCATATATACTGTACGGGTGCAGCAGAGCTCGCCCGGTTGAGACTTTTGAGAGCAAAGGTGCGGATGACAGTCTAAAAATGAAGCAAAAAGAGCCCGCGGGTTTATTCCTTGTATCGTCCCTGTGTTTTCTGATGCTTTTCCTCCCTACTATGCTTCCATCCTTTTACTTCTTGCCTCCAAAACGACGAGGAGTTCAACATGTACACATTGTATTTGTATCTATCGTTTGGGCGTCCGTGGTTCAAAACTGCCTAACTACAATAGATATGAGATGGATTAACGCGTAGTATGACACAAACGGGCAACAATAACCTCTAGACCTGATTGAGACTATTGGTCCTGGTTTTTGAGCACCTTCCTCTTATCTTCACACGCGTTTGATCCCTGAGGTGGGATAACATAAAGGATAGGATATATCCACGTTGATGGCTTACCACAGTTCATTCTTGGGGGAGTCGTTGTCATCGCCGCTTCCTTCCGCTACATTTTTTCGACTATTTGTTGACACCCAAAATGGCGTGGCCTAAGTCATGGTAAAATTCAGACTTAGACAATTCTATGAAGAGCTAACTCACCGCAAAATCCCAGACTTAGTCATATTTTGGAGGTCCAAGTCACCGCAAATTTCCGGACTTAGCCAATTTCTTGAGAAGGATCGAAAAGGGCTCTGCGGAGTGGCACCGGACTCAATGGCGCGTCGGTCCAGCGTCCGGTGCTAGCGTCGGTCGCGTCGCGGCGCCGCGATCGGTTTTTGCAGACCTTTTCGTTTAACCGATCGGACGCGGGCACCGGAGCGTCCCGTGACCACCCCCCCCCGGCGCGTCCGGCCGGTGGGCGTTGAGGCTTGCACGGTTCGATCACCGGAAGCACCCATGCGTCGGTCCCGCGTCCGTGCCGTGGTCCGGTGAGTTTTTGCGGCGAATCGATCCCGCGGGGCTTCTTTGGATGGTGCACCGGACTCGACCACGGGAAAGGCCCGGCGTAGGCCGATCGTCGTCCGGTGCTCGGCAAGCGGCCGTGTCGTCTGAGATCCGAACCGATTTGCTTCCAATCGTGTTTAGGTCGGGTTTTTGAGGCTTGGAAACGCCCAAAGACGGTTTCCTAAAAGGATAAGACCACCCTCCTCTATATAATAAAGAGGTTCATGGCCAATTTGATCCCATCTACATCCAATCGACAAACTATCTATCTCCCCGTCCCGCTTGTAGGTCATCTTCTTCCTTCAACCCCTCTACGTTGCTGTTCGGCGGCGAACTCCGCGTTCTTCGTCGGGCGTTCTAGGCGGCCACGCTGGTCCTAGAGCACCCCCGCGTGCGCCCTCCCGACGGGTCTTCCCGGAGGTACGTTCGAGGTCATCTCAGCCGCCACCGAGCTTCACGCCCCTTACCGATCCCTAGATCGGTTTGGGCCGCCACGCTGTGGTGTTCGCTGCTACAAGGTCGATCACGATCTTTGTGGGCGCCCAAGGCCCTCCCGGTGTGTTGGTGTGAAGCTCTAACTTCGCGTCAACATACTTTTTGGCGACTCCGGGGAATTCGAGGCGTCAATTGCGTTTTGAAGACCTCAACATCATGCACGCCAACAACAAGAGCGGTGGTGCTTCGACTAGCGAGATACATGACGACAACGTCATCCACCCCTCTTCCGTTGATGAGCTTCCCGACGAATTGAAGGCTAAGATGCAACAAATGATGGAAGCTACTCAACGTGCGTTCCTGGAGAGTTGTGCCGTGGGTCGTGGCGATAAGGTGGAGCTGTACAGGCCTGTCACCGTCAGTCTTCCCACCGATTCATCTACTCCACAGGTTGAGGTAAAAGATAATACACAACCTATCTATGATGATTCCTATCCTCAACATGCTGATTACGCTGTTATGCTTGATGGCCATAAGAAAGAAGTAGATCAAAATTTTAGTGCTGCTGTAGGCATGATTATGGCTAGATTTGATAAGTTAGAAGGCAAGTCTCTTAGAATAGAAGAAATTGATGATGAACAATATGAGTATGGCATGCCTCCTAATTTTTATGAGAATCAAGCATGGTACACCGCTTATAATAAAGGAAAATCGTCCCAATCGGCTCCTACGGGGCCGATAAAGTCGGATTCTTCCACTACTAAAGAAGTACCTAATAATAAGCAAGTTGTCACGTTTGCCGAGGTTCAAGACCGTGTCGGCAAACCATTAATAGGACAATCAACGCTAGGAATTCGGGGGGCAACACCGTGTTACCTAACCCACCGAAATCCCCTAGCCAAATTCCTGTTTTTGGCAATGAAAATTCAGCTCCAAATCCTCCTCCTGCCGATATGACCGATGCGTTTAATCGGCTAAAGGAAGATTTAAATAAGTCTTTGCAGGAAAGTCTGGGTGTCCAACTTAAGACCTCAAGAGGCACCTACAACAAACCGTACCCTCCACACTTTGATTATATGAGAAACCCACCGGGGTGGAAGGTACCGGATTTTCAAAAATTTAGTGGCAATGATAACAAGTCTACCATGGAACATGTTAGTATGTATTTAGCCCGATTAGGTGAAGGGTGTGCTTTTGATTACATGAAATGTCGTAATTTCCCTTTGTCACGTCATCGGGCCTTTGCATTTTCATGGTTTACTTCTTTGCCAACATGCACTATTGGTTCTTGGGCTCAATTAGAAGAGAAATTTCATGCTCACTTTTATAATGGAGTCCAAGAAACTAGATTATCTCATTTGACATCGGTTAGGCAAGGTCGTAGTGAGTCGGCGCTTGAGTTCATTAGGCGTTGTAAAAGAAATTAAGAACCGATGCTTTCATTTGATGATTTCGAACGTGACTTGGTTGATATATGCTTTAATGGTTTGAATTCAAAGATTAGAGATAAGCTTGAGCATATTCAATTTACTACTTTGCCTCATTTGCTTGAGAAAGCTATTCTTTGTTGAGTCACGTTTAAATTCTCAAGATCATGATTATAAGTCTCGTCGTTCCAACGCGTGCATCACGTGGGACGATTATTCTTCGTCCGACGATGAGACTAAAGAGGTATTGGCTGCTGAAATTAGGTGGCCGGATGAAAACAAACAAGTAACTTGCCCTTCTCTCAAGCCGATTAATAGGAATCGGAATGAGGAAATAAAGTTTACTTTTGATACTGACTAAATGTGACCGAATCTTCGATGAACTATTGAAAATCGGGTACATTACAATTAAATATGTTATGCCTTCTGCAGATGTTTTGAAGAAGCGGGCTTTTTGCAAATTTCATGGATCTTATTCTCATGCAACTAATGATTGTCATGCTTTTTCGTCGGCGGGTACAATCGGCTCTTAATGAGGGCCGATTAAGTCTTACCGACATGCGGCTAGACAAGAATCCTTTTCCAATGCATGTTGTTGAAGCTAAGAAGCTCGAAGCCAAGACGCTGAAGTCAAGGCTCCTGCCATCTTGATCCGGCCCGAGCAAGCTGCTACAACTCAAGGCAAGAACGTGATCATTGGTGAGCCTCGCCCCGTACCGAATGTTCCTAAGAATTCGGGACGGCAAGTGGTGGCTGATCAAACTGCAGAAGGCAAGACGAAGCTTACCATTGTGGCTAGCTCGGGCGCAAGCATTGCGGCGTCAAGCGTGGCTAGATGGTCGTGCGGCGCAAACAAGACCAGCTAGGCGATTGAAGCAATCGGCCAAGATGATCAAATCCGGGCCAACTAAGCGGTTGAACCGACTACCTTAGTCGGGTCAGCCAGCTCTGAGGATTCTAGCTCCCTTGCTTCCGGTGTGCATACGATAAAGACATTCGTTCCACAAAAACCGGAGGTTGGAGTTTGGAAGATCAATGAGCCAAAGGTCAAGAAGCACATCAAGCCTCTATGTGAATTTGACAGGCTTTTGGCAAAATACAAGAAGGAAAAGGCCGATTCCAAGAATCGACCAACAAAAAAGAGAGAGTCTACGCCTCCCAAGCGTGATGAAGGGAGAAATAAGCAAGTGGCTACGACTCCTTCAAATGTTGTTTCTTCTTCGCAGGTTGCACGTCCAAGGATGACTCGTTGGGGGCCACCACTATCACAAGTGGCGCCACTACCTCAATGGGGACCAAAGGGAGTGTTTGTTCCCTATCCTTCGGGTCCTATGAAGGAAGGAGGCGCCGCAAACATGGCCAAGCCTACCGTCTTTAGCCGATTGGGTTCACAATCCCGAGCTCTAGCGATACGAAGAAGAAAAGAGGTGCCTACATCCCGGGAGCTCACCTACGAACAAAAGGGAAAGGCACAAGTGCAGCAGGTTTATGTTCCCAAAAAGATTGAAGCCGTTGAGAAGCCTGCTCCCATTTCTACTCCTCCGCCTTCCGTCATTATCGGATCAATGACAACTCCTTTAAATAATGTCAATGAACCGATTGTGATTGGTGGGCAAGTGCCTCCAAAGGGTGATCAAGATCAAACCATAGAGAAGGTTGCTGAAGCTCAAAGCAAGAAGCAAAAGCTCGTGGATCCTCGTTTCCTGCAGCCCAAGTGGTGCCCAGTTGATATCGATAAAACACAAAAGAGGAAGCTTCAGCGAGCAAGACAAAGGATGTTCAAGCGCTTGGTTGCTGCACAAGGTGAAGGGCCGATCTTGCGGAGATTGTGCAAGAGATCAAGAACAAAGAGGCCGAGATGATCGTTCTTTGCTAAGAGGACGTCTCAACCGATTGTTGAATTGGTTAAGTCGGTTGTAGTGCAAGAGCAGCTGCCTAAGCTTTGTGGAGGAGGTGTAATGCGAACCAAATGTTGATCTTTTGGCACTTTTAGCGACGGGCGCAGCCAACCAAAACAAACAAGTGGATAACTCAACCGAGGCGGTTGACGGGCTGCTATTGCCCAAACTTCGGATTTACCGACTTCGAGTCGGTTGAACCGGATTCTATTGTTTCGATGAGCTGCAGGTGCGCCCGAGGATTTTGCTACTATTTGTCTCTACCTTGTTGGGTATTGAAGAGCCGGTGAGGATGAAGAGTTGGTGGATTATGAGCCTTCACCATCACGTATTTGAGATGAACACCATCTTTCTTTTCGCCGATTATTATGTGATCGGGCGAGGGGGAGAGGATGAGGTTGCTGCTGCGGAATTTGCATTTGGGGTGCAAGATGCCATCTTCAAGAAGCCTGCCGTGCCCGTCAGACATCTCAAGCCATTGCATGTGAGCGGACATATCAATGGAAAGCCAGTCCGGAAGATGCTAGTGGATAGCGGCGCAATTGTTAATCTTTTGCCCTATTCATTATTTAAGAAGCTTGGGGGCAAAAGAGGAGGATCCGATTCAGACCAACATGACCATCATCAGGCGTAGGGAGGAGGCGCGCCAATTCCTTCAAAAGGGCATTGCCAGCGTTGAGTTAACCGTTGGTAGTAAGACCATGGCTACGGCTTTCTTTATCGCCGATGTGGAAGGTAGCTATGATCTTATTCTTGGTCGTGATTGGATTCATGCTAATCCATGTGTTCCTTCTAGTTTGCACCAATATCTCATCCAATGGGTGGGAGACGACATAGAGATTGTTCATGCGGATAATTCGGTTGAGATTTCTACAACCGATGCCTCGCTTGAGAGCTCTGGGTTTGCTTGTCTTTCAGGTAGAGACTTATCCAACTATCAATACATTAGCTATGATGAGCGTGGATTTATGCGTAACATTGAAGCCGATGGATAATCGGCTCAATATTATTTTGTAAACATTGTTTCTCAATGGAAGACAAACTTCAATGGTTAAAGCATAGACTTGAGCATTATCGGATTTGAAAAGACCGATTCTTGTGAAGCTATCGATGACTTTGATGAGCTCAATAAGTTGGGCCAAGGTTTCACGTCGGTAGGACCCTTTGGAACAAGTTGACATTGGGGATGGTTCGGTGCCAAGGCCGACATTTGTGAACCAAAACTTGGATGCCGATTATAAAGCTAAATTAATCGCGCTTCTCAAGGAATATGTTGATTATTTTGCATGGGACTACGAGAGATGCCGGGTTAAGCCGTAATCTTGTTGAGCATCGGCTTCCTATTAAAAAGGGATTTAGGCCATACAAGCAACCGCCAAGACGCTTCAATTCGGCCATCAATGACCGAATTAAGGAGGAGATTGATCGGTTGCTTAAGGCGGATTTTATCCGTCCATGCGGGTATCTTGGATTTGGGTCTCTAACATTGTGCCGGTTGAAAAGAAAGACACGGGAAGATTAGAGTGTGCATTGATTTGAGAGATTTAAATAGAGCCACTCCCAAAGATGAGTATCCTATGCCTATTGCCGACATGTTAATCAATGATGCTTCGGGGCACAAGGTTATTAGCTTTCTTGATGGTAATCTTGGATATAATCAAATATTTATGGCGGAAGAAGATACCTCCAAGACTGCTTTTATTTGTCCCGGATTTGTTGGTTTGTTTGAATGGATTGTCATGACTTTTGGCCTCAAGAATGCGGGCGCCACCTATCAACGAGCTATGAATTTTATCTTTCATGATCTCATCGGTGTGATTATGGAGGTGTATATTGATGATGTGGTGATTAAATCGGCCGCGATGATCCTCATTTAGCCGATTTGCGTCTTGCTTTTGAGAGGATGCGCCATTATGGTTTGAAGATGAATCCACTCAAATGTGCCTTTGGAGTGGGTGGCCGGAAAGTTTCTTGGATTTATCATTCATGACAAGGGCATAGAGATTGATCCCAAGAGGATAGAGAAGATCAAGGCGGTTCAAGCACCTCAATGTAAAAAAGGATTTGCGAGAAATTCCTAGGTAAAGTGAACTACTTGAGAAGATTTATTGCTAACTTGTCCAGGAAAATTATTCCTTTCACCCCCATACTTAAGTTGAAGAATGAAGCTGATTTTGGGGGGGGCAAGCCAACAATATGCATTTGACAAGATAAAGGAATATTTGTCTTCACCACCTGTTCTTGGCAAGCACCTAGAAGGGGTGTACCTTTCGATTGTATATTGCCGCGAAGAGAAGGTGATTGGGGTTGTTCTTACTCAAGAAGATGAAGGAAAGGAGTATGTTGTTGCTTATCTTGGTCGTCGTCTTCTTGATCCCGAGACAAGGTATGCCCATATTGAAAAATTATGCTTATCACTATATTTTGCTTGTTCCAAGATGAGACACTATCTTTTGTCAAGCACTTGTGTGGTAGCATGCCAGGCCGATGTAATCAAACATATGTTGTTTCGGCCAATCCTTTCTGGAAGGGTAGGCAAATGGGCATACGCTTTAATTGAATATGACTTGACTTTTGAACCATTGAGAATTTTAAAGGGTCAAGTTCTTGCTGATTTTATTGTTGAGCATGGTATTAATCTTGATGATGAGGTGAATTATGTCACTTCTACCCCATGGCGGTTGTATTTTGATGGATCGGTTTGCAAGGATGGTGCCGGGCGTTGGGATTATTCTTGTTAATTCTTCTGGTACTGAATTTCCTATGTCAAGCCGATTGGAGTTTCAATGTACTAACAATCAAACTGAATATGAGGCTCTCTTGTTCGGGTTGATCATGTTAGAAGCTATTGGGGTTGAACATGTTGAAGCATTTGGTGATTCATTGCTTGTGGTGCAACAAGTTTCCGGTGAATGTCAATGTTTGGATGGATCACTTCGTGCTCGCCTCGACATGTGCCTTGATTTAATTGATAAATTTACCGAATTTAAGATTCGGCATATTCAAGAGAAGAGAATCACAAGGCCAATTTTTTATGCTCAACTTGCTTCCGGTTACATCAAGGAAGAGGATCAATTGCATGTGAATTATGTGCAAAGAGCAAACTTGCTTGCTCAACGTGCATCCGGCTTTGAGGTAAGAGATAAGTACTTTCATTTACAACAATTGCCGATGCATGAAAGTTTGCTTGTTTCAGATTCTAGTAAAAATTCGGTTCAACCAAAATTAATTGGACAAACCGATGTAACTAATAATTTGGGACAACGATGTAAAGTTCTTTTGAATCGGTCTATTTCTGTTTTGGACAATGGTAGTACCGATTTGGAAGATTGGAGAACTCCTCTCTTGTCTTTTTTTGCGGGATCCTAGTGCTAAAGTTGACAAGAATATTCGGCGGCTTGCCTTTAAGTACACATTGCATAATGGTGAGCTATATAGGAGGACTGCCAAAGACTTGTTGCTAAAGTGTCTAGGGGCTGATCAAGCAAAGGTGGCAATGGGAGAAGTACATGAAGGCATTTGTGGTACGCATCAATCGGCTCGAAGATGAAGTGGTTGTTGAGAAGGGCTGGTTTTTATTGGCCCACTATGATGGCCGATTGCTTTCGCTACTACGAGGAGGTTGTGAAGAGTGTCACGGTTTTGGGAATATTCAGCTAGTGCCGGCTGCTATGCTTCATCCTATCATCAAAACCGTGGCCTTTCCGTGGTTGGGGATTAGACTTCATCGGACGATTCATCCTCCATCTTCGAAGGGGCATAAGTTCGTCTTGGTTGCTACCGATTACTTCACTAAATGGTCGGAAGCGGTGCCATTGAAGAACATGACACACAAGGAGGTAATTGAGTTCATCACGGAGCATATCATTCATAGATTCGGCATTCCTCGGACATTAACTACGGATCAAGGAACGTCATTTATGGCAAAAGAGGTAAAGGATTTTGCGAATCATATAAGATTAAGATGCTCAATTCATCTCCATATTATGCTCAAGCAAATGGTCAAGCGGAATCAACCAATAAGACTTTGATCAAGCTTATCAAGAAGAAAATAGAAGAACATCCAAGAAGGTGGCATGAGGTCTTGTCGGAAGCTTTGTGGGCTCATCGCATATCGAGGCATGGTGCAACTAAAGTCACTCCTTATGAGTTGGTGTATGGTCAAGAGTCGGTGTTACCCGTTGAGGTAAATTTGGATGCATATAGATTTGCTAAGCAAAATGATTTATCTTCTACTATGTATCATGATTTGATGATGGACAACATCGGCGAGGTAACCGACAAGAGAATACAAGCTCTAAAGGAAATTGAGAAAGACAAAGCTCGTGTTGCAAGAGCCTACAACAAGAAAGTCAAGAGCAAATCGTTCCAAATCGGTGACTTAGTCGGCAAACTATATTACCGATAGGGTCGAAGAGCAATCAATTTGGCAAGTGGTCACCCAATTGGAAAGGGCCTTTCAAAGTGGTCAAGGTCATATTTGGGAACTCTTATGTGCTTGAGTCGATGAATGGAAAATGCCAAACAAAGGCGATTAACGGGAGGTATTTGAAGACCTTTACGTTTAACCGATCGGGCGGGCACGGGCGTCGGTGACCCCCCAAATGCGTCCGGTCGGTCCCGGGCGTTCGGGCTTGCACGGACTTCGATCACGGAAGCACCCATGCGTCGGTCCTGCGTCCGTGCCGGGGTCCGGTGAGTTTTGCGCGGGCGAATCGTCTGCGGGGCTTACTAGATGGTGCACCGGACTCGACCACCGGGCGTCGGTGCAGGGCGATCGTGCGTCCGGTGCTCCCGGCGCGGCCCGTGTCCGTCACGAGATCGAACCAATTTGCTTCCAATCGTGTTTAGGTCGGTTTTGAGGCTTGGAAACGTCAAGGGCGGTTTCCTAAAGGATAAGACCACCCTCCTCTATATAATAAAGAGGTTCATGGCCAATTTGATCCCATCTACATCCAATCGACAAACTATCTATCTCCTGTCCCGTTTGTAGGTCATCTTCTTCCTTCAACCCCTCTACGTTGCTGTTCGGCGGCGAACTCCGCGTTCTTCGTCGGCGTTCTAGGCGGCCACGCTGGTCCTAGAGCACCCCTCGGCGTGCGTCCTCCCGGCAGGTCTTCCGGAGGTACGTTCGAGGTCATCTCAGCCGTCACCGAGCTTCACGCGCCCCTTACCGATCCCTAGATCGGTTTGGGCTGCCACGCTGCGGTGTTCGCTGCTACAAGGTCGATCACGATCTTCGTGGGCGTCCAAGGCCCTCCCGGTGTGTTGGTGTGAAGCTCTAACTTCGGCGTCAACACTATTCATGGCTTATTATCCTCTCTCTCTCTCTCTCTCTCTCTCTCTCTCTCTCTCTCTCTCTCTCGCTCGCTCTCGGCAATGGGTTTTGTGATCGGCGGGTGATAAGTTTGTTTCATTGGTTGTCTCTCTACTGTTCCTCCTCAGCACTTGTTTATGCCTTCATATATGATATATATGCACCTGAAAGAATTTGCTATTTGTTTTCGATTGTATCAAACATGGGAATCTCCGTTCGCGACAGCGCACCCCCACTCATGCGCTCCCTTTTCCTCCCATGCTCTTTCTCCCATCCTCCGGAGATGAAAAGAAGATGGCAGCAATTAGGGTTTCGATAGTGCCGGGTTACGGTTCTGCTCATTGGCGGCCCGGGGGGGGGGTTATTGTGCTGTTGCTTGGCAGTTTGCTGCTATGATTAGGGGTGAGTGGGGTCGGGCGGGATAACTCTATCCATGAAGCTTATCACCTATAATATTTAGGGCATGTTTGATACATTTCCAGGAATTGGATTTTCTATGAGCCTATAGGGATGGAGATTATTGCTGCTTGCCAGGCCTTAAAGCAAGCAAGTCCTTAATATTTGATTTTGGTAGTTTTCAAGCACAGTGGAATACTAGAACCTTATACATGATTCATTGACGCGAGATGAACCTTATTATACAGTATGTTTGTGATTGCCAAGACCCTTGGTTAAAGTCCACCCCATTGCGGTGGTCATATCCATTCACATTCCTAATGGGCTTTTAGCCTTCCGGCCTGATGATAGAAAAAAAACATCGCTCTACTAGTGATCCAAAAATAAATATAGTGGTTTGATTTGCAAAATCTTTGTATATATATGTATATTTATTTGCATGAACTAAATGATACACATACAGATACAAGCACTACTCTATGTAGTTCTCTTTCTTTAGATTTCCTTTTTGGTAGCACTTAAATGACATCAGTCTTTTTTTTTTGGAGCATATATATTAAATGACATCAATCTATACAGCTGCAGTAGACTATTTATGTCTATCTCTATTAAATGGCATCAGTCTATATTATCATTTTTAGCACTTAAAATAACATTAGTCAGCTATAGCAGACCATACATGTCAGCCCCCTATAGCAGAAGCAATTAATCATAGAAAAAGAAAGAACATAGTGGTTTGGTTAGATATACGTGTATTTATTTGCAGGAATTGAATAGCAGATATGAAAGTATAGACAAATAATATTAATATTTTAGCAGTACTTCATAAACTTCTTCCTTTGTCCAGCTATAGCAGACTGCATATAGGCGTATCTCTACCTGTGGCAATGAATTGTACCAATAAAACAAAAATGAATGTATTAGCTGTAAAATGGTAGTAAATGCTACTAGGAAATGATAGTAAAAAACTAACAGAAAGAGGAGAGAAAAGTTTGGCTATAGCTTAAATTCCAAAACACCATAATTTGAAATAAGTGAAATGTCTTTTGGCTGCCACCATCCTCTGACCACATCTCTAGCAGCACAATGACGTTCAGATGTGCATCAATTGTAGCTAATTAGTAGGTTTATAATTATTGTGCATTCCTTCTGTAGCCTTTGGCATTATATCCAAGCCCCCTTTTCAAGATTATTCATGATCAAGTACATTGGTTAATCAGCTGTTGATTTTTTTGAGATTACACAGTACAACGCAGACGCCAAACACGCACGCACACTCACCCCTATGAACACACGCGTCGCGCAAACCCTACCCCTATGAGCACCTTGAAGGACTGAGCCAGCAAATCTTGAAGTTCGAAGTCACCACTGGCGCCTCGCTATCGACGGGGACGTCGCCTGTTGATTTAAATAGACAATAAAAATAACTATGCTTAATGGATGAAATTTGTCTAACAATATTTCACTGAACAAAAGGTGCCACATGGGCTAACACAAATTTGATTAAACACACTTCTCCACAATTGGAAGAGCTTACACCGCTTTCATAGTTTATTTTCCATAAAATTAGTTTTATTGTTCGAGACATTGACCAATGCAGTAGGTGATGGAAAGTCTCATTGATTTCCCCTACTTTTCTTATATTTCTGTGATGAATCACTAGTTATGTTCAAAGATATTGACCACTTATTCTTGTGTATAAACAATGTCGCGTCATGCACATACATAAAACTTTGAATCCATGGAATCAGTGTTATTGTATATCACAGAAAATGTGCTAGTGTAACGACTAATGATAACTTGTAATATACCTCTACCAATTCTAGCAACTTCGCCAAATGTAGAGATAGCCTATCTCATGTATTTGTCGTGTGGCGCAATCCACAACCGACATGTCTCCCCAAACATCATATGATCTCATCTCATTGAATAGGATTAACAACTTGGAGAACGAGATGCATTACTACATCGAGCTAAGTGAACTTCTGTATCACCTGATCCATATGTTGTATGTTTTCTAATGCAAGATGTAACGCTCTAAATGAGACATTATATAATGATAACACAATATCCTTACGTACAATGTGCGTTTCACCTTGCGAGCAATTACGTTTTGCATGAAACACGTAATGGCTCAACGTAATCATTGCGTAGATAGTCTATAGCTTAAGGTAGTCTTGAAGAACATGATGTAACCTTAGGTGAATACTGCATTTTTTCACATCATATTCTTAAACCATTTGGACAAATATTGTCATATATATAATTAATGGAAGATTCCTTGTTTTAGTAGTTTGCTGAACTTGTAATGTTATGGTCTAACTAAATAGAAGTACACAGGGACTAGTATGTAAAATTTACAAGAGAACAGGGATTTTTAAAGGAAAACTAAAGATAACCCCTATTAATGTATACTATCTGAATAAGATGTAGAGTTTAAATGTTCGACACCTACTGCCTGTGCTTTTAGCCTATTTAATCCCCCTCCTTCCCTACTCATTTTGCACAAGAACCATATTTCGCAATTTGTGGAAGAACTAAAAAAAGCTTTTAGCTCTCAGGGCCAAAGGCGGCGTTCTCACGGAAACAAAAGGTAAGCATAACATAAACTTGTTTCATATGCTTAGGTTGTCGTAGATATACATAGGGGAACTCCCTTTTGGTGTGCATATTTTTTTTCTGGTAGGAAACACAAGAGAGGCATTTGATAAGCCTCGCTCATGGTTTAGCTAGTTTTTACAAACGCTTACTCTAGCATGGGTTTGCTATTTCTCTCTCCCTAGATCTATTATTTTTGTATGTTTTATTATTGCAATATATGAAATTGTTCCCTAGATCCACCAGGCTTTAGTTATCTCGATCTCTTGTGCGAATCCCACATCGTATTCATATGGGTTCACGTGTGTAGAGCTGCTGTTGTTTAGTGGATTTTGCCATCATCGCACATAACTACCATCTCTCTAGACATGTTTCGTCTTTTTTTTTTTCTGGGGGTGGGGGCAGCGACGGACATGTTTCCTCATTCATGTTATGTTCTTGTTTCTTCTTCCTGTTTCCTCATTCTTGCTATGTTTGTGTAGGCTATGCCTAGTCATGGGTTTTGTTGTGGTACTCCAAATAACTGTTAGCTGCTCATTTGTTTCTGTTAGTAGACTTTATATTTGAAATATATATTTATTTAATTTATTCTATAAAATAGGAGAAATTAGAAAAGTTTTTAGATATAAACAATTCTTTTCTAGATGTGATTGATGCATGTGTGATCTGGCAAAAATGGTAAATGTTTTATTTTGTAAATTTAGACTTTTGATATTTGTTGGGGGCCGGAGGATCAACCAAAAATCCTAATCTCTTCCTGCGAGGGTCTCGTTATCTCACCTCGACCTTTTCATTGTGCAGATACAGGCAAATACAAAGAATCCGGCCAATAGGTGATTTGGAGGCTCCAGCATTTGAGGTGGTCAAGGATGCTTACGGAGACCATTATCACGGTGCAGGTGAGTTTGCTTTGAATCCTCTCAACGCAAGCAACAGCCTCATGCATTCCATATATTTTACTTCTTGTGCTTGCTGTAGTTTTTATCAGGCAGGAAACTCAACAATCATCATCATGTTGTGCATGTCTCCAGCAAGTCTTTTGCTGTTCTAACATTTTTCCCCTCTTCGTTCCCAGACCTGTGACCTGAAAGTAAACATCGACTGTCATGGGTGTGCCAAAAAGATCAAGAAGATCATGCAAAAGATTGATGGTAAGAAAAAGAAATATTTTTAAATCACAAATCATTGTATTCTTTTGTTTTTATTCCGCCAGTCGCTACAGGCTTTGTTCTATTCACAGCATATTAATTTTGCCATCTTTCTGTTCTTTTACCCTATATAAGAGAAATGTTCTGGATTAATCTACTCAGGTGTGGGCCAAACCACTGTCGATAGACAGCAAGGGAAGGTAACTGTAACTGGCCTTATGGACATGGATACTGTCTTCAAAAAGTTGAAGAAGGCAGGCATGCCCGCCCAGCTGTGGGATGCAAATTCTGATGTGGTAAGCAAGGACCAAAAGCCCCAGCTTGGTGGTAGTGACATGGGCAATCTGCTGAAGGGTCTGCCCCAGGTTGAAGCCAGCAGTAATGGTGGTTGTGGTGCTAGAAGCAGTCGTGGAACGAATGATGCAACAATGGTGCTACCTCAGGTCACAGCAACACCAGAGCAACATCTTCCAAGTATACAGCAACAGATTGAGCAGAGGCTGCGGATGCTGAATGGGGAGCAGCTTCTTCCTCAACCCAAGGGCATGCCTCAAGGTAATAATGCAACAATGGTGCTACCTCAGGTCACACCAACACCAGAGCAACATCATCCAAATATACAACAACAGATTGAGCAGAGGCTGAGGATGCTGAATGGGGAGCAGCTTCCTCCTCAACCCAAGAACATGCCTCAAGGTGGTATGCAGAGTGGCAAGAAGATTTGTGGAGGCACCAAGGTCCTAGTACCGGGAAATGCTAACAATGAGCCAAAGAATGAGGTGGGCACGAAGATGTACCAGGATGCTGGAGGCAGCCAAGTCAAGAATGGTGCCATTGGGCAGCCACCACACAATGGTGCCCTTGGTAGCCTGAACAACAACCATGGCCAAGCTAAGAAAGACATTAGTGTTGGTGTAGGCAGCCAGATGATGGGTGGAAGTATGGCGCCACAGATTGGGGGAATGATGAGGCCTACTAATAACATGATAGGCCCCACCATGGGCAGTTCGATGGGTCCCTATCATCCCTACTTGGATGGCTACAAGATGTCGATGGGTTCCGGTACAAGCTTGTTGGGAATGGGTTCTATCCTAGCTGGTGGTGGTGGTGGTAGTGGAATGGAGATGATGAAGAATGCACATTTCCCTCACGGCCAGAATACCCACTATGGGCCTGGTTGCACCGGGTACCAGCCGATGGGGTATGACAATGGGCATAGGCACCTACAGCAGCAGTACCCGCCACAGATGTACTACCCAATGCCACAGCCACCCAAGTATGATAACATTTTCAATGATGAGAACCCTAACTCTTGCTCGGTGATGTAAGGCGAGATCCATGTGTGGTTAATGAAGCTATCTCCTCTAGATACTTTGGACAATGTGAGACAGCCAGAAGGAGGATATTAGGTCATAGGTGGTCATCAGTCATGTCATGGTCCATTTTTCTTTTCAGATTGCTTTTTCTATTTCCAATTTAGCTTGTTTTCGCATTTTATTTCTTTTAAAAAAGGTAAAACCTTCGGTCCCTTGAAGGCTAAGGTAGTTGCATTGTTTACCAATTTTTATTGCAAGAAAAGTTTGTGTCAATGGCATCCCTTCTTCTATGTAACATTTTTATTCTAGTAGGAACCCAGATCAGATGCCTTCTTTATTTTTATTTTCTTTTCTCATGCACTCTCTCTCCGAATCTTTCATATCACGATTATATTTTATATTTCATACGAGCGTTCTCATAAACTAATTGTGTAATTACATATGCGATATTTTTAAACTTCATTGAAATTAGAGAAGTTTGAACAAAATAAAAGTGAGTTCCATCAAGAAACTCGATTTTTTGTCCGCAAGTAAGGAAGAACCACCAAAAATAGAGGAAAAAAAAACTTCAAGAAATTAAATTCCATAGTCTACAAAGTAGCTTGACAAATAATACAAATATCATGTCCATTTCCTAACAATTTTCACAGAGGAGGTTGTGACATCAAAGTTATGCAATTCGTGGGGGAACTTTTATGAGGATAAATCTTTCTAGAGTGGGCCTAGGTTTGGTGATGGGAAGGGGAATGTGATCAAATGTACAAATGGATGGGCGATCTTTGGTTTTTGGAGCATTAGTTTAAAAAATTCAAACTCTTGAGTTCTTTGACTTTTCCCATGGTTGGTAATAGATAGAGGTGTTATTTGTATAAGCCATTTAATTCTCCATGGTGGGCGGATGCACCATGTGATGAAAGCTGGGGAGGGGCTTGCTTCTTATCCTCCTTTCTTCTCCTTCCTTCTTCATTCCTTTTTTCTCTGACCTCCTCTCTTTCCTCCTTTCAATAAAATTGAGGGGCTCAAAGGGAGCTCAATTGCACGAGAGGTGGTAGGAGGGGCTGGAGCCCCACCCACCCACTACTGGTTCCAACCCTAAATTGGGGCCTTTCCATCCTTAGGTTTGCATTGCCCTCCCAATTGCTTCCATGTTTGAACTAAGAGAGGCAGGTGAGTCAATAAAAAGGCACCGAATCAAATAGAGAATAGCGCTCCTTAGGAGAATGTATGTGGCCAAATTCATCCGACAAGTGCCACAGCGACTAGTAGTGGTGCAGAGTTCGCCATGGCTAACTAAGGCACTGCGTAATAGAGTCTTTGTTTGGCCAACAAGTTAATTGTCTTCTTTTTATATATATATATATATAATAACACACAAACTTATCTCTTCCAAAACACACACCCACACACAAATGAATCTTGCAAGTAAGACATTTCTAGTTAGGCCATCAAGAACATGGACTAACACACATCGAGTAGTGTAGGTATCATCTCATACAATATATATCACTACTAGAGCACCGAGTATTTCTAACGGCTGAAAATCGACACGATAAGCCCAAACAATAGGGGTTTCCTTTCACTATATAGAGAGAGCCAAAGTAAGTTTAAAAGTGTTGAAAATGAACAGGAAAACTCATGTGCAAACAAAAGGGATCGAATTAGAATTGAAATGACTAAATTTGAGAAAGCATAGAAAAACCATCAAGGTCAAGCAACCTTGGTAAATTTCTACAAATCCTACAAAGAACTATTATTGATCACTACTCACCACCACTATCGACACCTCATTGTGTAATATGTAAGACCCAAAGAACCATGGTGGCCAGCTTCACCCCTAAAACTAACCTAGGCGGTTTGTCCAAGCAATGCTTGTGAACACTATTTGAAACAAGTCCATACCAGTTTTGGCACCGACGTGAGCCAACTTTGGCTATTCGAGATGAAAATCATATTTTTTTCTTTAGAAACTCTCATCCGATCTTGAGGGAACATGTAAATTGCATGTGGAATAAGTTTACTATTAGGATAAGACCACTCTGCTCTATTTATATTATAGGATCACAAACGATTGAGAGATCCATCCAACTAATCAATAGAAAACAAATATATCATACTTTTTACCTTCTACCACAAGATCTTCCAACCCCCTTGTTGTCCAACACTTCTCTGAATAAGATTTGTCAACGTTCTAGGTGGACTTGCTCATCTTGAGGCATTCTCATTATGCTCTTCTCCAATGGGTCTTCCCGCAAAGAACTAGCGTCAAATCAACCTCATCAACTAGGTGGTCAACCTCACATTTAGACCTTACCTTCACTGCATATGTAAGTTGTGTGCGTCCTTTGGTGATCTAGCTAGCTATCCCTTGCTAGTGTGCTAGCCTGGTTTAGTTTCAACACACTTTTGAGGACTCCATTGGGGAAGAAATAAAAGTAATCTACTACAATCATAGACGTTGAGAAGGATGATATTACATGTCCAAGAAATCCTAGGCACATCACAAAAGCCTGTAGATGATCAAAATTTTTGAGTAGATTCACAAGACACACAAGGAGAGTGTGAAGTCGCAACTTGTTTCCTTTCTAGTGAATGACCTAGCATGCTGCGAGGTGGATCTACAAGGAGCTATCAAGAAAATCAAAGATGATGTCATCTTTGATCCTCTTCCTAGTACATGTTCATATAAGGTAAAACATGATAAACTTCTCCTAAGTTTGGTATTACATCCGATGAATGTGCTAAGATAATATTTCATCAAGCCAAACTTTTTGAGTTTAGTGGGCATAATAATCTTATCAAATGTATGGTTGATTTTTGTAAAAAGGAGGTAAATAACCCTAAAATTCTTGCTTTTTCCTCAATCCACTAGTGAATCGACATTGGTTGCTAGCTAGCTAAGCTTAAAAATTGGATGTCATTCATTTTTTTTTTTTGGGGGGGGAGGGTCAAATAAGAAACGCCTTACAGGTTTCGGTACCGATAATGGGTGTAGATCAACATATCACATATAGGGAGTAAGGTGGAGCTATCACATGGCACATAGATTTGTACTACTGCTCAGGACTTCAGGTACAAGGTATCATATGTCCAGTTGAGAATAGATCCCTTATCTCATATGTTCGATGTTTGTAGGGGCATAGACTTCTAGTCGCTTGGGTTGCTATTATGCAATGTAAGCAAATAGCCATTAGGGGCTCCATACATAGTCTAGGTGTAGGGTTTAGTCCAAGTCCCAATTGGTTTACATGAGAGGTTTAGGGAAATTTACATAGAGAATTGGTTATTGCATACGTGCTTCAATCTCCAAGCTGCATATGTCTAGTGCTTGTCCGCCAAGCATAGTCTGATGATGTACCTCCTCCTTGTTGGCTCATATTTTGCCATGTTTGTCCACCCTGGTTGTAGCAGGCTCTTATATGAGTGGTGAGGTACCCCAAGTCCACGCCCACCGATGATTTGCATTAGCCAACCAACCTAAAATGGCCCCTTTGATGATTGAAACCAATAAAACCAGTTTAGTGAGTTTTGTAATTAAACTCTTTATTACATTTACACTAAATTTGGTCTCTACCACCTGGATAATGACGATATAGCAACACTTTGTGCTTCTTTTGGTACATACTACAATGTTTACCACATCCTCCTAAGCACAAAGTATGTACCAATAAAGAGTGTAATTGTGGTTACGGCAACCTCAACTCCTAAGCACAAATCATGTTAGCATAGTACCAATAAGATCACAAAGGAGCATATTAGCATGTTTATTACACAACTGGGTGAAGCTAATATGCTCCTAAGCACAAAAGCATGCTATGGGACATATGAACACCATTAAATATTGGCTTGCTAACTCCTCATGTTTATTACAGCAATCTCTAAGAGGAGATAAAATTTATATTGGATGTATCCAAATGTGATCACATATTTGTTTATGAGATGTTGAAAAATACATACATTAAATCATCACATTATTTGTCACGACTCGATGAATTAAAGTACGGTGTGCATAGTGTATTTGGCATAGTTCCCACTCGATGAGTTGAAGTACCATGCATAGTTAATTGGCATAATTCTACTCCTCAAGGTACTATTAACTGCTATGTCTTATGTTGGAAATTTCAATCGACCATTAGTAAAAAACGATGGAGTCTATATCGGGAATGTAATAGAATGTAATAGCTTTTTGAAAAGAAAGAGCTTACAGTAAGATACTAGATCATGTGTACAATCATGTACTAAAGCTACCGATGCCCAGGCAAGAACAAAAAACCAGAAGAAGAACTCTTTCCTACCAAATTGTCCCAATCCATGGGCCACACTATTAGCACTTCGGTGGCATTTAGAAGCTTCGAATTGCTAGAAGAGGTTGAGGATTCTCTTTGTTTCTTCTATGATGTAGCAGTTCATAGACTATTGTGAGAGCTTGGACAGCATTTAGGAAATCTGATTCTAGACAAATAGGCCCCAACGAGGATAGATGGGCTTTGTGTATTCTGAACCGTGCCTCTAAGCATTCTGCCGCCTCTTCAGCCGATCAATCTACAGGAGCTGTCAAAGGACCAATCTGGGAAGACCACATCATCACCTTGGTGGTTTCGGGGCGACAAAACATGACTCGGGATTTTAAGAGCAACTCGGTTGAGCCCCTATTTAAGCCCCCTACCCTAAATTTTGGGGGTTGATGAAAAAAAACAAACTTCAATGGTGCCCCTAAATGAGACCCTATTTTTGTGTCCCCCAATTTTTACTCTTGACCCCACATCTAGAAACCCCTATTCATGGGTCCCACCGACCCTGTTCGTCTCCACCCGTGGAAACTCCACGCGCCGCCGGACACCCGCCGATCAGCGGCATTTTCTCACACCCGTCGAAGGTCCGACGTCCTCCACCCCGCCGCCGCTCACCACTACGCGCACTGCCGACCGCCGCTTATCGCCGCCTTCGTTACAGTGCTGACGCCGCCAGCGCGTCGAGTTTCTCCACCGGCCAAGGCCGGTCGCCGCCAGAACCGCCTTGCTGCGCTGCGTATCGACGTCACCAAGACTTCGCTTCGCCCACCACGCCTTTGGGTACCTGCTGCCAGCCGAGCATCAGCGTCAGGCGCTAACGCCGCGCAGGAGCTCTCGTCGCGCCATCGCCGCGCGCCCCACCGGCGCCCGCCGACACACGCTGGACTCCCGCGACTCAACACCGCGCCGGCTGGTCCGGGCGCTCAAAGATCAAGATCCCGGCGGTGATCTCCCCCACCTAAGATTCTTGTTTCTCATCCTAGCGTTTCTTTCTTGAACTCGATGGATTCGCGCGTCTTCGCTCCGGGTAATGCGATGATTCGATCCATCCGAGCGCGGTGTCCGGGCTGAATCGCGGCCCGCGCCGACCGTCGGACTGGACCGCGGGTAGCGGCGGGCGCTTGCGCGCGGCTTCGCCGCCCGCGGCGGTGGCGTGGACTTGACCCGTGGCGGCGTCTTGACAAGCTGCGAGGCGGTGGCGTCGTACTCTGGCAATGGCGCGTTCGTCGAGGGCTGGCGGCCGCCGTCCGGGCCGCCGGACGGGCGTCTCCTCCCCATCACGCCGGCAGAACATTCCCGGCGCGATCCCGCGTGCGTCCGCCGCTGACCCTCGACAACATCGTCGACGTCGAGCTCGGCGCCGTGGCGGTCCCGCCCGTCCGGCCCAGCCACCGCCACGCCGGCGACAAGTCCCGAGGTCGCCGGGACGTCGGGGGGTCAAGATCACGCTCGGAGCAGGACGGCAAGACCAAGGGCGGGCTGTCGCGAGCTGTCGCCGCTGGAGGTGCCTCGGATCCCCGCACAACCTCCGGCTGCCGCCCAACACCGGAGCGGCGAGTAGAGAGGGTGATTTGGGGGCTGTGGCTGGAGATGGGCTTCAATTTAGGCCTTAAATTTTACAGGCCACCTCCCAAACAAGTAAGTAGGGGCTTGATTTAGGGTGTGTGGCTGGAGTTGCTCTAAGTCCATGCTAATTTGTAAGCACTTCTAACTGAGAAGACATGATTTTTTTTTCAAAGTGCCTAGCAAGGATATCTTCCCCCTCGTACTCTCGGATTCTAATGCCAAGGATTTCTTCAGCTTCACGGTGAATGAAGGTCTGCCTCCTGAGTGATTCATATCTAGACCATGCATGTGTGGCATCGGGTGATTTAGCCCTTATTAGTATATGTTGACCATACTTAGCGTCAAGACAGACACCGGTGGTGGTGCATTATGATTTCCACGGTACCGCGTCGTCCTACAGCGGCACACGTATACGTTGACGGGACACTTGAGTGGCCGGGTCCTGCAGCCAAAACTTTCGGTATTGGTCGGCCGGCGGTAGGGGTTTTCTTGGGAGGAAGGGATGGAATCAACCGACGACTTGACCTCTCGGTCCTCTTATTTAGCTCAACTACTACTAACGCTAGTCTGCTACGCATGCAGATGCTCAATCCGATTTCAATAAGTTACTAAAAAATGATTTTGCTAAGAGAACAAGAGCACGAATGCATCGTTCAGATCAGTATTTATGATAAGTCCTGTAAACCTGCGTCTGCATTGTAACAGCATGTATAATGACAATGATAACGAGCTAGTTATTTCTATTAAATTTAATTATAAAATTTGATTAAATATTTAATCAAATAAATTTAAAAATTATAATAAATGTTAGTGCAATAAATTGATAAAAGATTGTCTCAGTATAAATAAGCGGTTATTGTGTGTACATGTTGTGAGTTAAAAAAGAAAGATGAAAAGACGAGCCAAGCACTCTTGGCAGTTTTCTAGAACTCCACACCACTTTGTTCTGTTAACATTTTTTTTGGAAGACATGCATGAATGAGTGTCACATCTGATATATAGCAAGAAAAACAAAGGCACAAAAAGATGAACAAAGACACAAAGCGACCTAAAAAAAAAGAGTACATCAAATACCAAATCATCGGTCTTCTTCTTCCTTCGGACGTCCACTTTCTGCCAGAGTTTGAGGATCACAATGTTATACGATAGCAAAGAAAAAAAGACACCTACAAACAACCTTTGCCAAACAAGGATTTTTTGAAGACCGAAAAAAAGTAACTTCGCCGCTGATAATGAGATACCCACTGAAAGAACATCGGCTGAAGAAATACTCCAAAAAACGCCGACTTTACAATCCTTGACGTGTTGAGGATGTCGGTCCTTACCATAGAATAGACCGAAGAAGTGGTCGAGATCGCGCGCATCAAAGCCAACCATCTGCTTTTCTCTCATAATAGCACACCAAATGCCAAGAGCTGAAGAAGAACAGATCTAACAAACCAAATTCTCACTAGCCCTTCACCGATACCAGATCGTCTCACCATGAACTGATGTGCGGAAGAATCACTATAAACCCATGAAAAAAAATAGTGCGCTAATAGCGCCAAAAGCACCTGTCGCAATGCCAAATAGCGCTATAGCGCCAAATAATGGCGCTAATAGCGTTTTGGCTAACCTCCGCTAAATTCTATAGCCCGCGATTTTTTTTCATGGCTATAAACAAATGTTTGATTTGTAAAGAGATCAAGTATTCATGTTATAGAACACAATAACTATTATGTATGCAACCAAATTGTTAAAAAGAATAACCTAGCATGTAGCAGCTATATATACTGAGGGCATAAGGAGTTTCCAAAACTCATCCCGATCTGATTTGTTTTTAAGATTGAAAAAATGCTCTCCAGCAGGTCCCTATATTACAATCTCTTTCGCACTTGAAAACAAATGAACCCAATATCTGTCGGAAATATATGCGCACATATTGATAGGTCAATTTGGGATGGAATGACATAAGAAAGAACCCAATGCAAATGCACATGAGAGAAAGAAATGAAAGTATAAAAGTGGTAAAAAGTGATTTGAAATTCAGAATTTCTGATGAATTTTCTTCTATATTATTTTGGGAGTGAGGTTTTAGAAAATATTGTCTCAACTTTTTAATCATTTACAAATTTACCAATTGTTGTTTTTTAACTATTCGAGATGCTCTAAGGCACTCTTTTGAAAGGTAGAAATTTTTTTTTGTTTTTTTTAAAATTGAATTTATTATGTGAAATCCCTGGTCGACTCAATTTTTTTGCGTTCCAATTGGCTTAACTCTAGTCTAGAATTTATATATATACATAATATAAAAAGAAGGGAAATTGGTGATTTTTTTGTAATAAAAAGAAGGGAAATTGGTGATTTTGCCCCTGTTTTTTGGTTCCGGCGATTTTGCCCTGTGTTTCCACGGTTGAAGGGTCCGTTTACCCTTGTTTTTACGGTGAGTGGGATATGTAAATAAAAAGAGTCACCGTCGCTCCCTAGGATACCCCTCTCCCGTCTACCCGGCTCCCACCTTACCGCTTTTTGACTCTCTCCCTTCTCGGCTCCCACCTCGCGAGCCCAACCTTGCACCGACGCCGGCGGCGGCGGCGGGGGCTCGAGGGCGGCAGCGGCACGGATCCAGGTCATCGGGCTGTAGATCCGTGGCGGCGGTCCGGGCGTCGGCTTCCTCCCCTTCGGGGCCCGAGGCCCGTCGTCGGGGGGCGCCAGTATACAAGGCTTCGCCTTGAGGGCGGCTGGGGGCCTTCATGGCCGGCGCTGGTTGTCTTCAAGGCCCCGCAGGTGGGAGGAGACAGGCCAGCGCGGCAGGGGCTACAGAGGGCGCCCGTCGGGGTCCTTTCTCGCCGTTGGTCGAGGGTCGCTTTGTTCAAATTGTGTCAAATTTGTGTCAAATTACTATTGGAATACTGTCAAAATTGTGTGAAAATGTTGCTGAAATTGTGTCAAAAATTGTCTCAAAATTATTCTTTGAGATTATGTCAAATTCATGCAAAAACCTATCTAAAGTAAGGGCAAAAACACATGGGCAAAATGGTCTTTTCATGGTTCTTTTAACACCGTCAAATGTTGTTAACGGAATAGGGGTAAAACTTGCCTTCAATTCAAAAATAACAGGGTAAAATCACACAAATCTAAAAAAACAGGGGCAAAATCACCAGTTACCCTAAAAAAAATGTAGCAAAATTTACCCCAAAATTGTGGTGTTCAGGTTCTTGGTGGGCCCATCTTGAAATAATTCAAGGCGATTTTTGGTTAAAAAGTCATAGATTCTTTTTAGTTCCAGGGACTTTTAGAAAAAATCCCTTCAAAAAAGTTTACAAGAAGAAAAATGTCTTCCTCTACTAGGGGAGAAAAGTTCCTTCCTCCCTCAACAACAAACAGCCCTCAATAGTTGAGTTCAGTTCAGTTGCGACTTTTGTCATTTTGTGAAACAGTTCCAATAGTTGAGTTCAGACTTGAGAGACACCACCGATGGAGGCATGGAGAGCGGAAAAGTACGGCAAGTTTCCCCATTTGCCTTTCAAATTCCTATAAATATGCTCCAGCAGTAACTGCCGTGCCAGTGCAGTCTGCAGACTGCAGAGCAGGCGAGAGCGCCACCACCACGAGGCAGGCATAAGTGGCGGAGCAGAGCTGCAGCTAGTGTCCGATGCCGCCGAAGCGACGGCGGGAGGGCAGTGGCGGTTCCAGCGGCGGCGGCGGGGAGGACCAGGAGCAGGAGTTGGTGCCGATGCTGATGCTGGTGCTGGTGGCGGAGGCGGAAGGCGGTCAACGCAACTGTCTCCGCCGCCTCCTCGTGTGCCGGTGCTAAACAGGCGATGCCGTTCGTTCGACCTGTCAGTAAAAAGCCAGCCTTTCTTTTCTATAATATAATATTCTTTTTTACCTGTCACTAAATATATTTTTTCGAATATTCATTCTTGCTACTTTTATATCTGTTCACCTTTAATCTTGATACCAATAATTTGCAATTTTTTTTTATTTCTGTATGTAAGACAATTTCTTATATTCAAGGTAGAATCTTGAACCAGATTGGTATGTGTGTGTATTTTGCAGTGAGATTAGGGGCTGCAGGCACATCCAGGAACTCACCACCAGGGTGGAAGCGATGGAGGCTGCCATTAGCCGGGTAATCATATTTGTATGAACAATTGCTCCTGTAATCCCTTCTTAATGGTGGGACTGGGCTGGGTCAAGATTGACTCAAGAAGAGGGTTCCTGTCCTCAGTAGCCAAACCTCCTCAAATTTTCTCCTTTTCCTTTCACAGATACCAGAAGAGCTGAGAAAAGTACTTTTGAGCCATTTCAACATTATTCCTGGGTAATTTTAACATCATAAGCTTTTCACAACCTGTGTTGCTAGACTCATGAACTACAAATCTTGTCTGAATCGCATGTCCATTGTATCTGCAGAGCAAGAATTGAAAAGAACCTGCCTCCAACCTACAAACTTGTTTTCGTGAATAGCATGAGTGATGAAATATTTACAAAAAGGGATGTCCGTGCGGTGGATGGGGGTCAAATCAAGATTAAAATGATTCTAAGCAATCAGCAAGATAACAATTATTCCCGTCTTCTTTCCTCAAATGTCAAGATTGTAGTTCTGGATGGTGACTTCAATGCGGATAATCGTGAGGGCTGGACACCTGAGGAGTTTGATGACCATATAGTGCGTCCACGTGACAAAGTTGGGGCGGTGCTTACGGGAAAGCTGGATGTTAAACTGAAAGATGGTGAGGCTTGTCTCCATGACATTACTTTCATTGACAATTCCAGCTTCACAAGGAGTCGAAAGTTCAGGCTTGGGGTAAAGCTTCTTGATGATCTTGGCGAGCGAGTTCAAGAAGGTGTAACTGAACCTTTCACTGTTAAGGACACGCCGTGGAGAAGGTAATCCTGAAACTGATTTTGAAATTTGTACCTTCAATTTTGTACATTTAGAACTCAAAACATGGATCCATATGTTTTCTTACATTTACAGGATACAGAAAGCATAAAATTCCAAGGTTAGATGATAAAGTATGGTGCCTGAAAAATATTGGAAAAGATGGTGTCTTCCATAAGGCATTGGAAGCTAATGGCATTTCTTCAGTGGAGCACTTAATGAGGTTGTATTATAAGGATGAGAAAGCTCTGCGCAATGTAAGAAAACAGTCTTGTTCATACCTTTTCTCATGGTTCGGTCTTGATCGTTGTCACAGTCTAATTTTGTATATATGTCTAGATTCTCAGTAATGCCTCACCGGCTGCCTGGAAAGCTATTATTGATCATGCTAAGAAGTGCGATCCTGGGAGATCACTTTATTCTCACTTTATTGAAGACAAGAACACTAGGGTGTACGTCAGTTCTCTGGGTCAGATTGTTGGAGCAACAATAGCTGGTCAATATAATGCGTTTGGTGATCTTGATACGCTTTAGGAAGGTACTCTTTTCTGAAATTCACTAAAATACATTCATTCTCAGATATTTGTCACATACTATCAACGCAATTCACATCAAATGAGTACATTAGTAAAGTTTTTTTTTTTTTTTTTTTTTGGGGCATATAATTTTCTTTTGTTGTTTTATGAATAAGCAGCATGAAAAATGAAGTAAAACTTTGTTTTTTATTGGTAAAGCACTTTCTTAAGAAGTGAAGAGAACAGATGCCGCAACATAGAATGGCTGAAGAATTAAATCTAATTTTTCATCACATCAATGTAATAGACATGGAGAGGCCCTGAAGTTGCAAAATAAAGTGTTACAAAAATGCAATGGGAAAATTTAAATTTTTCTTATTGGTAGGTATGAGGAAAAATTTCTGGGAAACACTGTGCAAAGTAACTATGTTTATACCTTTGCAGGCCCAATGGGTTGAATTAAGCAAGGATGCATATAAATGTATAACTTACCATCATCATGATTATGAAATGTATAATGGTCAGCCAAGAGCAATTAACTTCAGCACACTCCAGCAATCTATCATTCCTGGGCATAAGCCTACTGAACCTGATGGTGAAGACTTGTTAAACTGTATTTATTTTCCTTGTTTCAATCAATATTGTTTGTTGACATGAAAGCTTTAGTGTTTCCAGATCAAACTATTCATGAAGCAGACGAGCAAGGAACTGCAAAGGTTAATGGATTTTCTAGTACTCGCTCCCAGCAGTGTATGTTTGGAAGGATTGGATCTGTGCGAGTGAGGACCATATCTTCTGTACCAGAAAACAATGAAACTGTAAGTAATGCCTATTATTTAGCAGTGGCCTGAAATAAAACTGTTGTTCAATCACAGAAACTTTCTTATACTTTTTGCTATAACAGATATGGTTCAAAATTCTAGTTTTAGTTTTTTTTATATGTGCATTTAATTTAAAGCTGGGACACATAAGATTTATTTTTTTTTTTAACAATGGCCACATGAGATTTTTATTGTTGCTACAAAGGAAATGTTCCTTGTAATAAGTACTTCCATTTTTTCCAAAATCTGCTGCCATGGTTAAAGATTGCTTGCAAACTGCCCCATCTGGGACACATAAGATTTATTTATTTTTTTTAACAATGGCCACATGAGATTTTTATTGTTGCTACAAAGAAAATGTTCCTTGTAATAAGTACTTTCAATTTTCCAAAATCTGCTGCATGGTTAAAGATTGATTGCAAACTGCCCCCTCTGTTGTTTTAGGATTTCAGTATGAAACTCTAAGAAAGCTTTGAAGCACTTTTTTGTTATTTTACTAACTGAACTATGCATTGCATTCTCCCAGGATGCATGCTTGACATCGATGTCCAGATGGCATCTGGTCCTGGATTTGAGTCTGAAACTCCAGAAGCAAATTACACCACAGGTTCTGTAACACTTCATTGTCCAAATACTGCCTCAAACGGAATTATAGCATCAGTAGCACTGGATCAAACAGCATTGGCAAATTTCATGCAACTTTTCCTATCCTATCTATAACTAAAATGAAGTTAAAGGACAAACACTGAATGACATTTTCTTGCAGATCCTTCACTTGGTCACTGGTATCCAGAGCAAGAGCATCTGATGGCTTCTCAGTATGCATCTCCTTTCCCACTGATTATGCAAGCTGGTGATCCTATTTTGTCGACACAAAGCAGTTTTAACATTGATGAGTTTTTCAAAGACCACCCACACGACAAATCTCAGCTCTCCACACCCAATGTGAGCATGCTGCCATCTGATATTGGCAGCAGCATGACGAAGCTGCCCGCCTGTCGTAGGTGGGTTAAATTGAGCGCTTGTCAAGTGGAAGGCTATAATGAGGGCTTCAAAGAGAGCAAGACTTGTGTTTGAGCAGGAAACTTGGAGTCCCTGAGCAGTTTACACAAATGAAACTGCTGATGATATTTTGTTCTGGCAGTAGTCTAAATTCTGTGTGGTGGCTTTATTGTATTCATTGTTTTGGTCTGTATTAATATTCGTTATTGTATTCATTGTTTAAACTCAAAGAGAGCAAGACTTATTGTTTGTACTCTGATGTACCAATATGGTGAGATTTCTGTAACTTACCATAAACTTGCTACTTGTGATGCTGGTAGTCCCAAGTTGTCTGTAAAATATAATAAAGGCAGAATGATGTCATTCTTGCATTTGTCTGCTTTTAAGCTGAAATTTTCTGAAATGTCTCCATATAGAGTTCAGACCTGGAGATCCAACTGAAAGTAATGACATTCGTTCAGAATAAACTAGAGGGAATCTGCGTGCGCGTGGAAACTCCAACGAACATACCCACAGCAATGAGCGAATGAAGATGATGAAGGAGGAACAGATGAACCTGCGCCATCCATGCGCAGGCATATATACCGAATACAGAGGAACAGTTCTAAGGCAGATCAGAAATGCAGTTTTAACACAGCGTGGTAGGAAATGCAAGATGAACTTCCCCTTTTCTCCCTCAGCGAAAAAAATGAAAAATTATTAGCAGTATCGGAAATGCATATGCCGCTAGCGTTTGAGTACATACACACAGAAAATGTTTTTGAATTTTTACACACAGAAAATGTCAATGAAAGGAACCTGATGTCTGTCAGATAAGCAGAAGCTACAAGGATAACAGCCTGAAAATACAGCGAGAAGCCGCCGTCTTTTCCAGGCATCGTCAGTACAACTTCTCAGACATTTCTCCACGGGATTAAACAAGTTCTATATATGATCCATCATCTCAGCCTACGCGGTTCATCAAAATTTTACGAGATTAACGCGTTTTGTGTGGCGATAAGGACAAATCTCTACGCGTCCTATGGGTCACTACCGTTGATCTTGATTCTTGGAGATGTCGTCGCCCTTGGTCGTCGCCTCCGATCCTTTTGGTACAACCGAGAGCAAGTGGGAAGTTATCTTTTCAATACACTCTGCCGCAGACTGTTCAAAAGTTGAATTGCAATTTGATCGAAAAAGATCGACGAGTTCAAATGTAACGCGCTTATATATACACAGCCTATTCCAGAGGCAATGCGTTCTAACAATAATACAATATGAGGAGTACGTGGTAGGAAGCTTTCCTTGTTCATTGTGTTCTTCTTCCTTACCGTTTTGTGTGCCATTTGAAATATTTGGTCTGTACTCTCTCATTTTTTTTCCTATTTTTTCCCGCAAAAATGTAGCTGGGAGAAAACATGTATCCGAACGAATCGAAGCCAAAGAGGACTCAAACCTTGTGGAAGGACCATAAATGGGGAGATATCACCCACCAATTGAACCGGCCTCCCTGGCTGGCAATGTTGAAGAATTATTCCAGTTGGCGTTTCTGCGCTAATCTGTGAGTAGAATCCTACCTGAAGGGATTGAGATTATTGAACTAAAAACGAACATTCAAATGTTTTTATTATTTCCTATACTGTTGTGGTTCAGTGAGTCCGGACCTTATAGACAGTAATAATGTAACCAATCATGTTTACTGATCATGCATTTGCAATCACCTTCAATATTCTACCAAATGATAGTATACATGTTAGTACTATGTACTATTTACCTAACAGCACCATATATAACAACCAGGAAACTAATTGATAACATGCTTCAACTACATGGACCATAACAACATGCCTTATGTTCTTAACAATGTGAACTATATCTTGTTGTTACTTATTAATTTGAGTCCCCACAATGTTTGTCTACACAAGAAAAGTGAGGGGAAAAGGATAAATACTAGAAATTATTGAAAAAATATATAAAAATATATATATATGGCCGTTAATAGCCAGTAAATATATATAGTTCATTCTCTGAAAAACACCACTGGCATTATAAAAAAATACCATAAAGTAATCCCTCCGTCCCATAATAAGAGTCATTCAAGCAAGTCTACCCATATTATTTGCCATTGTCTATTTTCAATACACATTTCTCTTTTTTAAATACATCTGTATCTCTCTTGTCATTTTTTATGCACCATACCATTTTCACTCCTTAATTCCCATTGCTAGATAGTTTACTTTGTTGCAATAGGTTTTGATTAGCTGGAGTTAAAGGGCATAATTAGAAGTAGAAATTTAAGTTCCTCATCACCCCCCTAGGCGCCACGATTCCTTTCAACGGGACAGGAGGTGGGGCTCACGCCGATGGGAGGGAGAGGGCCCGTGGTGCGCTTTTAGATCCATGCTCAGATGTCGACCGCGACTTGGAGCTCTTTGCCGGGTTGAGAGCGTTGGAGACCGCGACAATGGGAGATGGCCGCACCGACCACTAGCATCGCCAGATGGAGGCCGTGCCAGCCACGGGAAAGGGCTACGACACCCGCAAGGTAGGGCACGCGGTGGCCTGGGTTGGGGCGGTGGCCCCGTCGCGCCGCTTGCCTGGGAAAGCCACGCCATCGCAGCAGGAGAAAGGAGTAGCGGTCGGCGATGGGCAACCGGGATCAACGACGGTGAGGGGCGTGGGGAGAGGGAGACAGCGAACCCAGCGACTCCTCATTTCCAAGCGACGAATGGAACAGAATGAAGAAAGAACAGACCGATATGTGTGTAACTTTGCGAACCCTTGCGACTCCTCACCCGAATGGAACAGAATGAAGAAAGAACAGACCGGTATGTGTGTAACTAGTAGTAGATGGGTAATTTTCTAGTCAAAAATTGTTTTGGTTTTGACTCTTGGCTTTTGAAAACAAAAGTTGCAGCCCAAATGCCCAACCAAAGGCACCTTAAGTTTGACCTCGTTTATAAACAAGTATTATCTATTGTTGATCTCCAATAAGTTTTTTTATAAAAATATATTTCATAACTAATTTAATAATATTTTTTTGTACATTTTAAATTTTTTTTTTTTTTTTTTTTGGGGGACGGAGGGGTAGTATATTTGCCAAAATAAGCTAATAATCTATAATCAGGCCTTGTTTAGATGGCTAAAATTTCTAAACATTTTTTTCACTTTTCTCCATCACATCACATTAAATACACCAAAAGACATATGTTTGTATTAAATGTAGGTAAAAAATAACTAATTACACAGTTTAGTTGTTTGCGCAGGCGATTTTTTTGGGTTACTGATGGTAGGATGATATTTACCACTAACAAACAAACGAAAAAAATAACGATGTAACATTCGGTTACAATTTTTAGCCATCTAAACAAGGCCTCAACTGGACGGCCGGCCGTACCTACCGAAGCTGCAGATACAAAGTCTACGGGTGACAATGCAAGAGAGCAGAGCATCCACTCTCTGTCTCTGTCGTCGTTCCGCACTACGGCTCCAACGCGATACTCCCGCGGCGTTGGTGCTCGCTCTTGTTTTCTCGGAAACCTCCCGCTACTCCAGAGTCCAGTCCAGCTCCAGTGGAGCGTTGGTGTGGAAGAGTGCGCTAATTTTCCTGTCCCTCCATAGACGCGCTACATATACGCCGTCTCCGTGGCTCTCACTCAATCAGCCACTCACTTCGGAGTCGGATCCCTCTCTCCCCTAGCTTGAGGTAGGTACCCACTCCCACTGGCTGCACGCACGCTGCAAAAAAAATTTGAAGGCCCAGAGGGGACAAGCGTCGCGTCGTGGCCAGAGCTAGCGTTGAAGAGCTAATAGTAGTACTAGCTAGCTAGATGTCCATGCCGCCCAAGAAGCGGGAGCTGGAAGACGGTGGTGCGGGAGGAGGAGGAGGAGGACGCCAAGATGGCGCCGGCTCCAGCAGCAGCTCGCCGTTGCCGCCGGCGCCGGTGCTGAAGAAGCGCTGCCGTTCCTTCGACCTGTGAGCGTCTTGCTGCCAGCAAGTTGCTGGCTGGTCTCTCCTTTCTATCTATCTCACGTCTCCTCGTTCCTTCGACGATGAAAGATGGAGCCTTGAATTACGTGCAGGGAGATCAGGGGTGCAGGCATCTGCAGGAGCTCGCCGCCGCCGTGAAGATAAGCCTTGAAGCCGCCCTCGAGTCCGCCGTCGCACGGGTACCTAATTTAGGTCCTGTTTGGTTTAGAAAAGTCTAGTACTTTTTAGTCGTAGGGACTGATAAAAAAGTTCTAAGAGAGTCTTTTTGAAACTAATAGAAAAAAAAGTCCTAAAATCCCTATGCCTTTTGGTTTTTCGAGAACTTTTTAGTGTTGAGACTAAAAAGTCTCTCAACCAAACAAGACCTAAGACTCCGATCCGATCCACCTGTGGTACCACCGGCGCCGGCCGCCGGGCGTGCCGGTGATTATTGCTCGAGGAATTTAGGATGGGCACAAGATTTCACGGAGGATTCACAATTTCATATTTCCACCGGCTAAGAAATATGATGTGGCTCTGTGAAATCTTGCCCATCCTATGATGTTACTAGACCAAAGTTTAGCGTGGCAACCATTTGTTAGATTAGCTTTCACTATCTATGCCATTTGCCTAAAACAATGGCTGAGTGCATATTTCGATGCTCAGGCTTATGCTAGTATCAAAAAAAAAAAAAAAAAAAAAGTGGATTTGTTTTTAGGGATCATAGAAACAAAGAGGATATTGGTCCACTAGAATTTTAGATAATGGATCTCTGGCCTCTGTGCGACCGTACACAGCCAAATTCTTACAGGATTTTCAGCTAATTAGCTGAAAAAGATAAATGGAATATCTAGTATTGTGTAATAATTAATCTTATAATAAAAATGGTAGCTGAACTTGAAACAGAAAACAAACAAGTACCGAAATTTGCAGTTTTGTTACGATGCTTATCAGTACTTTTCCAATACTCAACTTTTTTTTTTTTTTTTTGAAAAATTCTCCAATAGTCTAATGACCATTCAAAATCTCTCGCTATTTCTGTCTAATTCTTCTTTTTTTTTGACAGATACCAGAAGAAGTTGCTAAAGCACTCACAAGCTTTTAAGCCGTGCCCCTAGGTAGCATCTGCACTTCCTCAGTATTACCTATCAGTCTCTTATCAATGAAATTGGCAGTCTCGTGCCCGTTGACTCCATAAAAAACAGCATTACCTATCAAAACCAGTATTTACAGTTGTGTTCGCCTCTTCACCTTACCGCATCTGTCTTTTTATTTTACAGTTTGTGCAAAACACTGGTTGATCAGAACCATTCTCCGAGATTCAAGCTCTGTTTCATGAATGGCTTGGACACTGAAGTTTTCACGAAGAAGCCCATCTGTGATACAGATGATGAGCCTCTGAAGATACGTGTTGTAGCAACCGGCCAGGATGGAACCGACGATGCTCATATTCTTTCTGCTAAAATCAAAGTGGTTGTTCTCAATGGCGACTTCGACAGACACAATGAAGAATGCTGGACGCCTGAGGAATTCACCAACTCGATAGTGCGCCCACGGGACAAGGTTGGTGCAGTCCTGACCGGAGATCTTGAGCTCAGCCTGACAAATGGCGAGGCTTGTCTCTTTGGTGCCACGTTTATTGATAACTCTAAGTTCGTAAGGAGTGGCAAGTTCAGGCTTGGGGTAATGGTTACTGATAATCTCAGTGAACGAGTCCAAGAAGGCATCACTGAACCCTTCACTGTCAAGGATCGGCGTGGCGAAAGTAATCCTGAATCTTTGTTACCTTCAGAAGTGCACTTTAGAAAATTTATCAATCGACTTTGTCTTATATGTTTATAGCCAACTTGTTCTTACAGGTTCCAAAAAGCATGATTTACCATTGCTGAACGATCATGTGTGGCGCCTGAAAAAGATTGCAAAGGATGGTGCTTATCACGTGGCCTTGAGAAGTTCTGGCATTTTGCTTGTGAAGGACTTCTTGAGGCTGTATTATAAGGATCAGCAAGCTCTGCGCAAAGTAAGACAGAAATTCCTTTTTTGCACGGTGAACCTTTTGATCAAAGTTCAGTATTTCTTAATATAATTATATAACTGGCTTCTGTTACCTCGGCTGTATTAGATTCTCACCAAGGCCACAGAAGTCGTTTGGACGACTATTGTCGAGCATGCTAAGAAATGTGATCCTGGACGAGAGATATATTCTTATCTGGTCCAAGGCAACAGTGTTGTGCTGTTCTTCAACTCTGTCTATCAGATTGTTGGAGTGCAATTTGCTGACCATTACTCGCACTTTGATGATCTTGAAAGGACTACTAAGGTGCAACTCATGCTAATAGTGAGATTTTACTTCAAGTTTCTGAACTTCATGTAGGCAGTGCGTTTTCAATCATTTTCTGGCATAACAGTGCAGAGAATATGACAGATATGCATCAGAGTTGTGGAGAAATAAGGTCCACTGGTCCAGTTTAGAGTTTGGAGTCTATTTTTGTTCTTCTCAACAAGAGGGCATACATTTTCTTAAATTCTTTTAGTTATAAAATAAACTCATGATTGATGTCCATAATTAGTCAGATAACAGACATATTAGGTATCCCAGATATAACTCACCGATCTCAATGTATTGCACAATTTGCTCATATAGTAAGAGCACATCCATTTCTGCTCTTAGAGTTCCTTTAAAACTATAAAGTAAAGGTTACAGGTTCAAGTGTATGTTCAATGAAATATATTCTAAATTTCTTCTCTGGTTGATTCAGGACCTGGTCGTTCAATGGAGTAAAGTTGCATATGAAAATATGTCCTTGGATCAACCGGATTATGAAATGGGTGATGATGGCATACCAAGACCAATGGACCATGAAGTGTTCCAGGGATTAAGTATGCTGGAGCACAGATTTACTGATCTTATGCAAGGACAAACTGGTGATGATAGTGATACCCTGCATATTTTTAAATATTTTTGTCAATGGTTCATTGCCTAGCTAATGTAATGAATTTTATTTTTCACAGACACAAATGTTTGTCGAGCTGATCCTCAACCAGGGACTTCATCAAGTAGTCGTTCCAAGCAGTGCACATTAAAAGGCTGGGATCCATTCGACTTACGCAAAATAATGAAGTAATGCATGTTTTAGCTCACTCCTTGTAGGATAGAGAAAAATTTTGTCCATTCTCTTTTTTTTCTGCATTCTAAATCATATTCTTACAGGATGAACCATTCGACGTCAATGTCTATCTGGACTCTAGTTCTGAACATTGCGCAAACACATCTGCAGACGACATCACAGGTTTAGTCACACTTCATTGCCCAGCTACTGAAGCAAATGAAACTGCAGGATCTGTGGTTTTCACACAAGCATCCCTGACGGTGCATGATGGAGTTTACAACATACCTTTGATGGGGAATGGTAATTATTACAGTCACATTTCTGTGCAATGAAAAACTGCCAGTTTCAGGAATAAACCTGAACTCATTCACTGATACCACTTTCTTTGCAGATGCTCCAGTCCCTCTGCTGTGTGAGGAGCAGCAACCAGAGGAAGCTCACTTTGGTTCCTCTGTTTGCGCTGCCAGAGCTCTGGCTGACTATCCTATGTACTCAAGGCATAGTAGCTTCAAAGAGCCCGGTTGCCATGAGACGCCCGAGCTGGGAGCAGAGCCGGCCATGTGAAGAATCACAAGGCGAAAATATAAGAAATTAATGAATAAAACAGGGATCGATTGAATTGGCAACAAGCTATCTGATGATGCTGTCCGTGGAACTGCAAAGATGAGTCAAATGACAGCATTGATCGTGTAAATGTTTTGTGATGTGCATAGTGAAGAACATTTTTTCATTCAACTTCAGCTTTGGCCTTGTTTCCGTTAGAGCTGTGTTCACAAATTGTCAAAAAAAAATGTAGAGTCTCATAGGGTGATGGACATGTTTGGCAGAACCAATATTCTAAATAGCGGGACATAGCGGCAGTATAGTGGTTGATGCCAACACTGGCACCACAACAGTATTGTACTAAATGTTATAGCCCTCTATTTAAAATACTATTCTAGATTCATAATCTCGAGAAATACAAATGATGATGTTTTTGAATTTTTTAAGGGGTTTTATTCCTTACTAGTGTTTTGTTAGCCTCTTCACACCATATTTACGTGCAAGCTGACTTAGATTCAGGCTGTCGTTAGAGCTAGAGTGCCACGCGAATAAAAGTGACATATTTGTAGTCTTTTCTCTGACCGTGGCTAAAAACGCAATGACAACTGTTAAGGCCCCTTTGGATGGCTAGGTAGAGATAGGATAGGAATAGAAAACGTACAGGGTTCAGATGCGAGGTTTGTGTGATTCCAGTAGGAATTTTTTTTTAGACCGAACCGGTCGGGGAGCCCCCGACCTCTTTTTTTTAATTAAATGAAAGAATAGGTACAAAAAGAATTTACAAGGCTTCTAGGCCCAAAGAGAAGGAAAACAAAAATTACATATAGTTATCTCTCCAAAGTTCTAGTCTTGCTTTCTTGGCGCCTTTGGCTTTGATACACACCAAGCCAAATTCTTCAGTGAAGATTTTCCTCCATTCGGCGAAATCATTTCTGCCATTATCAAAGATGATTTTGTTTCTTGTTTTCCAGATCGACCAGCATGCACATATGACTATTTCCCTAAAGATCACATTGTGGAAGTCCTGTTTGGCTTTGAAGAACATGTTTGTAGGACTCAGGCTAGTGTCCCAGCTGATATTCAGAGACTGCCAACAGACTTGACTGAACCCACAACTGAAGAAGAGATGGAAGTAGTTTTCCTCACATTGATTGCTGCAGAGTGCACAGTTATAGCTGGTTAGAATCATATTTTTCCTTTTTAACATGTTTCTAGTGTTTACTCTGTCCCTGACAAGCAACCAAAAGAAAAATTTCTGGTTGCCTAGATTGTTACCTTTCCAGATCCACTTGTAAAGAGGTGATGGTGGTTCAGAGCCAATAAAGAGCTTGTAGGCATTTTTGCTGCTGTAATTATTATTGCCCTAAGAATAATGCCAGGAATCATTAGATGAATCATCAAAATTTCTTAGCTCTAGCATATGGTTGAGTTCTTCTAGCTGATTACTTGCAATCAGGGACAGGGTAGGACTGAACAGTCTTTCAAGGCTCTGATTTAGGAAAAATCTGATTGAGCACTTTGGCTTCCTACTAAAGGAGAAGAGTTGGGGAAATCTGTCCTTTAGAGGTTGATCTATCCAAACATCTATCCAAATCTGGACAGTATTGCCTGTGTTGGGTGTGCATTTGGCCAATTCCTGGTATTTGTTGAAGAGTTTCATTATGTCCTTCCACCAGATGGATCCAGCAGGTGTTCTGGCATGTGGAGGTTTCTCTTCATTTGCATACAGGGTAAGGGAAACCCAAGGAATGTCAGCCTTGTTATAAAATTTATCAAGATATTTGAGTAGCGGGGGCATTGTTTTGACTCTCTATGTCTATAATGCCCAGTCCTCCTTCACTTTGGATTCAGTAGGAATTCATCCCGTAGTAAAAAAAAGCGTTTACGAGACTTTTGGTAGCCAGGCGAGCTCCATTGCCCCCACAAGTTAAGAAAACCCTCCATTGCCCCACACAACACCCACCCTATGGGGCGCTCTCTCTCTCTCTCTCTCTCTCTCTCTCTCTCTCTTCGCCGTGGCTCTCTCGCTCTCTCTCCGTCCATCTCCCCTCCCCTTGATTGGACGGCGGCGCCCCACCCCCCCCTCCCCCGGCCACCATCGGATCCGACACCGCCGGCTACGAGAATCACTAGATCCGTCACCGGCGGCCATGGATCTGCCCACAGCGAGCCACCTCTTTGTCCCCTCTCCTCTCTCCTCCCCGATGGAGCCGGTACAGATAGTCAAGTGTGTCGTGAAGGTCGCAAACCGATGTCGCTAGTGGCCCGTGGCCGAGACGAACGGAGGACCACCACCACCACCACCACTCACCCCCCCTCCTTTTAAACTTTCCTCGTCTTCGATTGTGCGCACGCTTTTCTTCCCGTCACAAATACTTCAATGAAGTCGAGGCTCATTTTTTTTCCCTAAGAAATACAAGTGTAGGGTGCTAATTGTTGCATTTCTTAAGCGCAATCATTAGAAATAGGTTTAGAACCCATCTCCAATAACGGCGCGAAATGCGCCGTTGACATTCCTAAGTGAAACCACCGTGTCGGTGATAACACTAGGCACATCAACGGTGATAGATCTTGCCTAAGAAGATATTCATCCGCAAAGCGCACGGATCTATCATTGTAGCATTTCACCCGGAAGTATTCAGGGTATCGTTATTTATATTTTCCCAAAGGAAGGCATGGTGGAAAAGGATCTAATAGAGACATGAACAGGACAACATGACTATGTAATGGACCAATGCTCATACTTGAGGGGATATAAAGGAACGGTAAATGGATAACTTGACACACTCACTCGAGCCAAACTCAAGGATAAAGATAAATAAGGAATAAAGAAAGACCTAAGTGGAGCATACAGATTCTAGTCATGGCTGTGCATAGAACTAGTTGATAGTCGGGCAACACGCATGAGCAGGGAGGTCGGAGCTGAGAATGAAATGGACAGGGGAGACCTCCCGGAGCATCCGCCCTAAAGGAAGGCATTTACGAACTCCTACAGCACACATGAACGTGGGGGGATTTCAAGGGACGGACAAGGCTTGTCACGACCAAGCCGCCTACCCCCTCAACCGTGGCATGCACTCATATTCGAAGGATACGGCATCCGGACACCACGTCCGCATACTAGGACACTACTCATGTCCCCATGGCCCCCACCCTACGGATGGACGGAATAGGACACGACGAGCAAGCCCGAAGGACACAACGAACCGCCATTCAAAGACAATCCCGACACTACCCAATTATATTGCATGAATGGTTTAAGCATAAAGTTCTATATGACGATATCACAACATAGAAACTATAGACTAGTTCATGTGTCATGATCATGTCAAGAACAACATGTTAGATCATAAGATAAATCATGAGGTATAGAAATAACATGAAGACTCTAATCCTAATGCACAACCAAGATAAGATAAGAGCAAGGCTTTGGAAGAATACCATAGAAAGATTTATTCCCGGAATCCATCTTCCAAGGAGCCAAGCCCTCCTTGGTAGCTTTGCCTAGCTCCACATCCTAAACTACTAATCCTACTAGGAGGAGGAAGAAGAAGAAGTAGAAGGAGAAGAAGAAGGGAGGGAGGGAGAAGAAGAAGAAGAAAGAAGAAGAAAGAGGCTACATTGTGAGGTGTGTGTTGAGAGAGGGAGAGAGGGGGCCTACTTATACACTTGGAGGAGGGGCCTAAGTGCTAATTTACATCAAAACCGACACAGTAAACCTTCCTTATATGCAAACCGACCAACGCAGGGCGGGAAACCCCGTTTGGAAAGTGCACGAACCGCCTCCCCAGGCCGGGCGAAACCGCCTCGGGGAGGGTGCGGCCGCACAGGTGGTGCTTGGCTACCCCCCTCGGGCTCGGCCTGGCCGGGTCTCGGTGGGGTGTCGTCTTTCGCCTCGAAAAGTTGTGGGGCGGGCTGTACTCGCCCGATTTGATGTTTTGGGTCGATTTGCTCTTGGGCTTGGGTTTTGCAATAATGCGCTTTCCGGAAGGCGTATTTTGGTCGATTTTTCACTTGCTTTTATTATAAATCTGCAAAATAAAATACAAGGCACTACAAGTGGAATTTATTAGTGATAAATGCATATGAGTATAAAAAGGTTTAATTTTTCTCCCTTTATGGTAGTAAGTTGACGGGAAAAATATGTCGTTGGTTACCGCCAACACTAATCCTACGATGCGTGGATACGTTAGGGGAGTGCGTATCGCGTATCCGATGCATCAGCGGATACGGATACGTCATGGATATGTATCCCGATTCCTGACCGTACTTCGAAAATTGGATACGTGCAACACTAGATCCTGGTATGTGATACGCGTGGGCTGATTTGGATACGGCCCATGAAGCTAAATGGTCCAAAGTCCATGATTTCCACACGACGTATTGCCTTCCAGGTTGTCGCCGGCGTGACGCGACGCTCCTATTGTGTTGTGTATATGAGCCTCGCCTCGTATTCTGTCGTGTCGCCTCTCACATGTCTTACTTAAGTTGCATGAGTGACCTACTTATTATCTATTTGTCTATTATGTATGCATGTGAACTCAATTATTTGTGAACCTTTGTCACGTGTGTGATCTATAGATGACTTTTAAGCGATATTTTAAGTTGTGAACTGTGTTATTTATATTAAATCATGTTATTATTATTGTTATTAAAAAAATCTTAACCGTATCTCGTGTCACTTTTTTGAGAATAGTGTATCCGCGTATCGGATACGTATTGTATCCGATACCCGTATCCGTAGTGCTAATCCTATGGAAATTCCTATGCTTTACCTGGGAACCAAAGACAAGGAAAGGAAAGTTTTCTTTGAAAATCCTATTCTACAAAGTTCCTATGTTCTGCCTGAAAGTGCTATCTGAAAGTCATTAGAATTAATCCCTTCACGGACTCCAGAAGTCCGCTCCTCTCCTCTCTTCCGCAGCCGGCGGGCGGCGCGATGGGATCGACTTCGAGAGCCCCGGCGGCGCAGACCTTCCTCCCTGACGAGATCTGGGAGGACATCTTCCTGCGCCTCGACGCCGCGGCCGACCTCGCCAGCGCCTCCGGCGCCTGCTCCTCCTTCCGCTGCATCGTCTCCGAGCGCCGGTTCCTCCGCCGCTTCCGGTCTCTCCGCTCCCCTGCAGTCCTCGGGTTCATCGGTAAGGCCAGACACGGATTCGTCCCCGTGGATCCTCCCCACCGCTCCGCTCCGGAAGCCCGCGCGCTCGAGCAAGCTGCGGACTTCGCCTTCTCCTTCCTCCCCGACCCCAGCGCGTGGCTCTTTCGCCATGCCCGCGATGGCCGCGTCCTCCTTTCCAAGAGCATCTACACCAAAACCCGATTCCCCGATTTGCTAGTCTGCGACCCCCTGAATCGCCGGTACGTCAAGATTCCCCGCATACCTCACCATCTACTTGCGGCCTATGACAATGGTATGGCGCAGCATGTGTTACCCGTTCTGGTTCCAGCCGGCCAGAATGACGAGGAGGAATCCTTCAGAATTATCTGCAGTTTGCAGCTCACAGGCAAGGTCGTAGCTTTCGTCTTCTCTTCCTGCATCCAGACGTGGCGAGCTGTTATTAGCACGATTTTTTTGCCTAATAGATCAATTGCATACGTGCCCTGCTATGCGCACGGCTGCTTGTACTGGATGTACTATGGCAACGGCAATTCGCTAATGCTGGATACAATTGAGATGAAATACTCCACCATTGAACTCCCGCCTCACAATTTTTATTCACAGCGTGTCATAGTTGAGGCAGAGGAAAACAAACTCAGGTTCATAACTATTGATGCCACCAGTGAACTGTATTGCAAGAATTGGCAAAGCAATGGTGTTGGGGCACAAGAGTGGAAGCAAGACAAACTGATTCCGTTGGCCAACTGCTCTGGGATCATCTATGCTTGGCAAATTAATGGCATAGCAGGGCATTGCTTAGCTCTAGCAGGTCATTCCAAAAATGAGTTGTCGTCAAATATGACCATTTTATACTAGACGTCAAGACATTCCTTATTGAGAAGCTCTGCACCATGAACTATAGTGCAATCTTTGCTTTTCCTTATGCAAGATTTCCACCACCATTGGCACTGCCAAGCATATGAACTGGTAAAACATGTCTTCCATGTTTCTTCAGCTGTTGGGAATTATGTTATATTGGCCTCTGTTATGCTACTTATACCAAAGTGCACTTCATGCTGGGATATCCAAATTTTCTCACATCCACCATTGTCACTATGGAGCCCTTGTAATCCATGCAATCCTTTGGCTTTTTCGATTAATTTTGTATTGTCTTGTGCCATACTCAATTTTTTAGTGTACTCTGAAGTTGCTAGCGCCTGAATATTAGGACAGGCAAATTTTTCTAGCGCTTGAATACTACGGCAAACAAATTTGTCTCTGTTTTTCACTTTTTCTAAAAAAAAAAAAATGCACTGATTAAACATTGGTATACAACCCTTTTGACGGATTTCAAATTTGCATTAACGTACAGAATGAATTCTTGTTTCACTTGCACAAGCAGATAGTCAACTAACTTTGCTCAAGCGCATCTTGATTATTCAAATAACACTGTATTCTTTGGTAGGTCTGCTCTCTTGACTTTGAGGTGGCAGTGCAGCATGGATGGGAGCATTGAATGAAGGCTTAGCCATGTCATGCAATATATCAGTAGCTAGTAGCACTCTAGCAGTGATGGGCATTCATCTCTAGATGATCGGCTGTTATTTAGTGGTTTAGTCCCTGGAATCTTAGTCGTCATATTTGTCGTTTTGCTCTGATTTGTGCCATTAACTACGTACTCATGATTTGTTGACGTTAGCTGATACAATTCTACTTCTGCCATTTGCATCTTTTGCTTGTGAGAATCATGTGATTTATGCTAAGATCTATCTATATTATCCTCTAAACCTGATGGTGGATCACAACTGATAATTCATCCTAGGTGCCTTCAGTTCCATGAACCCTGTGCATTCATTCCAATTTGGCTGGTGGTTAGGCTCGTTGTGTGGTTCGTTTGACAAAACCTTGTGTAATTTCATTGATTTTGAGTAATGAAATTTGGCTCTGATGCTATGGAAAAGAGGGGAAAAAAAAAAAAGTGCTTTGCTGAACTAGTGCTACACATCAGAGTTTTTTTTAACACCACATCAGAGTTTTGTGGATGGTAAAGCGTACAAAGAAAGGAATTATGAACGCTTGTAATTACTGATTATACTTTCTTCCTGGAATGTGATTCTCAAGGGCTATTTGTTCCGGTGCCATTGCCAAAGCTGGAATTGGATGAATAGCCCAAAACTCTAAGCGTCCATCCAATTCCTCTCCGATACTAAAATGGTTTGGGTAATTGGTTGCAAGGACAGGGCACAATGCAAACCAATTTACTATAGGTTGCAAGTTCAGATCTATATATGCAAGAATATAGACTGTAGTTTATTACTTCAATCAACTAACATGGTGACGACCAACTCGCACTGATTTTTTTTTTTTCAATCGAACCCCATCAGACAAGGTATGTTGGTTGTCATCATTCATGGTCAGTTTCTCAGATTTTTAAGCAAAATGTGACACGCTGGTATGTCTAGCTTCATTTTTTTCACTCACTCTTTTTTTTAAAAAAAAATACTATGCAGATTTTTTTTTTTTTTTTTTGACGTAAATGCAGCTTACAATTAATTGCAAGTTTCTAATTTAAGAGATGACCATCATAATACAAGGTTCTTTACAGTTCTCAATTTGGGCTACAAGAATATGCTCTCAAAATATTTCTCTTGGCTGATAAAATACTATGCAGCTCACAATTGGTTGCAAGGTTATTTACTGTTCTCAGTTTGGGCTACAAGGATGTATTCTTAATATTTATCTTGGCTGATAACACGTGCTTACCAGGTTAGAAACCCCAAAGACTTCTACTGTTCCTTTTTTTTTTGTCAAAACATGTCTCGAACTAGATTTTGATGCATGCCAAGAACACACCTATACAGTTACACAAAACTTGCCTATGTTCTGGAGGTCTAGAAATCAAAATGTGTCACATATACCAACTGTGTGCTTAATTATTTTACCTTAATATATTTTTTAGCTTCTGTGGCTTCCTTGTGGCCTATGACCTGTACAGTTGTGTTAAATTTACTGACTAGCTTGCTAACCTGCAAAGGAAAGGAAAAATTCTGATCTGTAAGCAGTAATAACCAATATGAACACTCCTAATTTTCTCAATCTGAGACATATGTTGGTACTTGGTGTGTTGATTGTTTTTTTTTTCATCTGGTCAGTTTTGTTCTTCGACAAATATCATACTTGAAAACATTATAAAGTGCATTTTTCAACTACATAATATGAGGTTGGTTGGGATCATGTTAAAAGCTGCAGGGACGTTGTTAAAACCATTGTTAAAAGTTTCAGTTGAATATGCCACTGGCTCTGCAGATTTGGTCTCAATGGAATAAGCTCCATACTCTGTAGTTCTATGGTCTCGTCTCTTCTCCAAGTCGTGTTTGTCAAATGATACATGCGAAAGATGAAACTATTGACAAGCTAGAGACCGATTCCCCTTGCCCCTTCTCTTGTTATGCTATTAGCCTTTTTGTCAGTTTTATCCACAGATCTAATAATCGAGCATTCCTTCGAGGGTAAGGGCTTGCCACCTTAGATATTCTTGTTGGTCAGACACTACATCAAGCAACATTTAAGAACGAACTTACTGAGGTACAGAAACACAAATAATCGATCAGATGCTCTTTTTTTTGTCTGAAATTTGTGACCAACGGGACGGACAACTGGACATCAGCATCTTGCTTGAGGAGGCAGTCTACTACGTTGGGTTTCTGCAGTTTCAGATCATAGGACTCAATTTTTTCTTGATTCTAAAATAGCAGATCACATGATATACAGAATTTTAGCCCAAAGAAGGGGAGAATCAGATAATAATGAACTTGGGTTAAGTAGTTCCTGATTTTGATTGTATTATGATCTTCATCTGCATCTTCATCTTTTTTTTAGTTGGTTGTGCTTTTCCTTCTGTACGCATTGTCTAGCCTCTGTTTCTGATCAGCTAGCTGGAAGATATTTTATTTTATTTCTGTTGTTTGGCTTAGGCTTTTCTCTTGTAGCTCAACGGCTGAAGATTGTTTTAAGACCTTGTTTTGTTATCAGGTCTACATGTTTACCCACCAGGGTCCTTTGTTAACGGTTTTTTGTTTCAGTTATCCTGCCGTCCATTTTTGCTCACTCACTCGTTGTCAGAAAACGCAAAATCAGTTGAATCTCCCGTTACTCCTGCTGCTCTCACTGACTGAATATTTGACTTATCAGAAAGTTCAGCAAAAGCCATCGAGCTTGAAGATGTGTTGCAACTTGTTACTTTCGTTGTGAATGTGCATGTCTGCTTCAAGCCATGAGATCTATGGTCCTGCATTTTTTTCTTTTTCATAAAACGACAAAAATTATGGAAAAATCTTATCATCAGATTGTTTTTAATTCTATTTCTTATTATAAATAATAAAACCGTGGCAACAGGCACTGTACTAGTCCATTCGTTAACAGCCGTTTATGGGTTCAAAATCAGACCAAGCGCAAGGGTGAACGGGGACGTGCTGGCCTGGCCTTTTGAAAAGAACGGTCTCTATTCTGTCCGCTGTGCATACAATTCTCATTTCTGGAAAGCACTATGGAAATGTCCCACCAAAGGTACGTGTGTTTTGGTGTGTGCTTCATAATTCCTTGCCGTCAAAGTCTGAATTGAAGAGACGTCACATTGCAATGGAGAGTTTTTGCGAGGTATGTGGTGATCCGGATGAGTCTCTGTATCATGTGTTCTTCCAATGCCCGGTGGCAAAGAGGTTCCGCGGGAAGTAAAGGAGTTGACAGGGGGTATCGATCCCAAATCTGAACCCTGAGACCTGCGGATGCTTTACAAGCAGCGGTGTCCCAGCCTCCATAGCTGCGGTGTTGGTCTGTGGCGCTTGGACGATGTGGACTGCAAGGAACACTCGTCGACACGACCACAAAGTTTGGAAACCAGGCACGACGGCAAGGTTCATTACATCTATGCTAGTGGACCTGGCCACGTCGAAGTGCCCAGTGAAGCCAATGAAGTCACCTGAGGTTGTGCAGTGGAAGCGAAGAGGATGGGTGGGTGAAGGTTTACTCTGATGTCGAATTTGATCCCAACACTTGTACTGCCGGTACGGGAGTGGTTATCCGCAACCAAATAGGTCGGGTGTGCTCGGCATCGGCGGGATGGTTTGAGGGTGTGCAAGATGCACTGACGAGAGAGGCATTGGCAGCGGAAGAAGGTCTAGAGTTAGGGAGATGGATTTTGAAAATGTTATTCTTGAAGTTGATTGCCAAACCCTGAAGAACCTTATGGAGGAACCGCCGTGTATGACGTCGTCTATTGGAGGTTTGTGTTTCGATATTACAGAGTTAGGGAAGTCTTTTGCTCGTTTTCGTCTTGATTGGGTGCATAAGGGTGCTATCTGAGTAGTCCATCACTGTGCATGTATGGTGTCGGCTACCGGACACTCCTTTTTCTGGCTTGACGATGTCCCAGACTGGTTAGTCAGACTAGCGACCATCGATTGTAATCCTGCCATGGTTTAATGAAACTATACTGAAAAGACAGCCGTTTATGGGTGGGCCTACGTGTCATATATAGGCCCCACCTGCCTAAGTACGGCTCCACCTTTTTCATTTTCATTTTCTTTTGTTTTTCATCCGCTTATCTTCTCCTTCGACGCTTCTAGTGGCCGCGTCTCATCGCCGCGCCGCCCGCGGTCTCCTCACCCACGCTGCCGGAGGGGCTCGCGGCCCGGCCTCGCGCCACCTGAGAGTGCCTCGCCCACGCAGCCACCCCCGCGTCGCCAGCCCGTGCAGCCGCCCTCTTGCTTGCCCCGCCGGAACTGCTCCAAAGCGGCGGCGCGGATCACGCCCTCTGCCGCAAAGCAGCCGTCCGGGCCAGCGCGATGGCATCGGACTGCCAAAGCCCCCGCGGCGCAGACGCAGACCGTCCTCCCTGAAGAGATATGGGAGGAGATCTTCCTGCGCCTCGACGCGGCGGCGGACCTCGCCCGCGCCTCCGCTGCCTGCACCTCCTTCCGCCGCATCGTCTCCTTCCGCCGATTCCTCCGCCGATTCCGGTACCTCCACTCCCCTTCACTCCTCGGGTTCATCAGTCTGGACAGCTACGGATACCGAGGATTCCTCCCCGTCGAGCCGCCCCACCGCTCCGCGCAGCAAGCCCGCCCGCTCGTCCAAGCCGCCGACTTCACCTTCTCCTTCCTCCCCGACCCCAGCGCGTGGCGCATTTGCCATGCCAGCGATGGCCGCGTCCTCCTCTCACGGCGCATCTTCACTGAAATCGAAGTCCAGGCTTTCTCCAGCAAAAACCAATTCCAGGATTTCGTAGTTTGTGACCCCCTGCATCGCCGCTACGTCATGATTCCCCGCATACCCGACAACCTAATGGCCTCTGCCCCAAGCTATGCACAGCATTTGTTACCCGTTCTGGCTCCAGCCGTTGAGAGTGACAAGGAGGAATCGTTCAGAGTTATCTGCACTATGAATGGCGACGACAAGGTCATGGGTTTCGTCTTCTCTTCCTGCAACCAGACGTGGCGAGGTATTATTAGCACGATCTCTTTGCCTAATGGCTATATGCTTGCTGAATACAAGCCATACTATGTGCACCGCTGCTTCTACTGGATATTCTGTTGCAAGGGCTATTCACTAATGCTTGATACAAGTCAGATGGAATTCTCCACCATTAGCCTCCCACGGCGCAATTTACTTTCAACACGTGCCATTGTCGAGGCAGCGGATGGCAGACTTGGGCTCTTAACTATTGATGATCGCACAAGCTCAATTAACCTGTATTCCAAGAATTGGCAAAGCAATGGTATTGGCGCACAAGAGTGGCAGTATGACAAACTGATTCGATTGCCCAAAGACTTTGGGTTCAAGTATAGGTGGGACATTGCGGGCACAGTAGGGCATTATGTAGCTCTAATAGCATCTCGTGCAATTGGCTATGCATATTTTGTACTGGACACGAAGACATTGTTTCTTGAGAAGGTCTGCACCTCGATGGATGGTGAAGTATTCTACGATTTTCCTTATGCAAGATATCCACCACTGCTGGCACTGCCAAACATATAAAATAGTAAGAACTGTCTTTCGTGTTTCTTTAGCTGTTGGGAATTTTATTCCATTGGTGGCTTGCTATGGCATCCTACTTATTACCAAAGTGCACTTGTTGATGGCATTTCCAATGTTTCTTTTAATGCAATATCCAAAATTTCTCGCATCCACCATTGTCATCATGGAGCCCTTGTAATCTATGTGATCCTTTGGCGTTTTGGATTAATTTATTACTGTTTGTGTCATTTACTCTATTTTTTTGGTGTACTCTGTATATTGTAAGTAGCTCCTGAATATTAGGACATGCAAATTTGTCTAGCGCCTGAACACTGGAGCAGACAATTTTGTCTCTGTTTTTCGTAAAAAAAAAAAAAGCACTGGATTAATCATTGGTATACATCCCTTTTGACAGATTTCAAATTTGCATTAACGTAGAACGAATGCTTGTTTCACATGCACAAGCAGATAGTCAACTAACTTTGTTCAAGTGCCTCTTGATTATTCTAATAACACTGTATTCTTTGGTAGGTCTGCTCTCTTGGAGGTGGCAGTGCAGCATGGTTGGGAGCATCTGAATGAAGGCTTAGCCATGTCATGCAAGATGTCAGTAGCTTAGTAGCACTCTATCAGTGATGGGCATTCATCTCTAGATGATCAGCTGTTATTTAGTGGTTTAGTCCCCAGAATCTTAATTGTCCTGTTTGTCATTTGCCCTGATTTGTTCCCTTAACTATGTACTCATGATCTGTTGTGGTTATCTGGTACAATTTTGCAGACAAAAGAACAAACTGTTAGAACTGGCTTCTGCCATTTGCTTCTTTTGCTTGTGAGAATCATGTGATTTGTCCTAATATCTATCTGTATTAATTTGTTCTGTTGCCATCGGCAAAGTTTGACATGTAAAATCATGTGTGTGTGTGTTCAGTTTTGAGATTATGTAAAAGCATGCGTTGTGTAGCAAAGTTTGTGACATGTAAAATCATGGGTTGCCAATCGGTCAGGCAAAAATATTGCTGCCTGAACAGAAATTTGCATCTGAGAAATTAGTTCGTTGGCCTTTTTTTTTTTTTTTTTGAGAAAGTGATCTGATTTCACTAAAATATAACCCCTTTTACAATCAAGAGCTCTACGTAAGGTAACATTACATTGAAGTACACCATTAGATCTTTACCCTTCGTCTTCTTTGAAACCGCACCGCCCTTTGTTTTGGGAAACTCATCGCCATGGAACGCACGGATCTGAACTCGGTTCTCACAAGCGTAAGACTTATGTGGAGGCTGCATAAGGGGCGTTGTATGCTCAACCATTGAAGGGAGTAAAAGGCGTCGAAAAGCATATCGACCATATCTTCTGAAGGTTGAATCACCGTACCATCCGGCCGCCGTTGTTAGCCATCACCAACGGCGGCGAAAAAGGAGATCCGCCGCGCTAGTGGTAGCACCAACGACCGGAAAGACGAGCCAACCAAAGGGGAAACAGATCCAATCCCTCCTCGAAGAACCGGAGAAGGGAAACCTACAATTACCTTATTTAGGCGACACTCCGACCGGACATCGACACAACGATGGACAGAGCTGCCGGCGACGACCACCGAGAAGAGCACCGCGAAAACACCAAAACAAACACGAGACATATCCCGGAGGGCGGCTCCTCCCTCGCCGCCAACGAGGTCATTTGGAGGGAGGAAAGGGAGGAGCGAACGGGCCTAGCGGCGGGAGCCCTAAAGATGTTGTGCTTAGTTGATGGACCCTTTTTATTGAACTTGCTTATTTGGTCCTAAAATTAATTTGTTTTGGTTCGAGGCTAGTTGAACAAGGTAAGGTGGTAAATAAAACAATGCGCTAATAACTGTTTTACCCCTGGCCTAGCTCGCGCCTAGCATCGCTAGTAAAGCTTGGACAGGTCGGCACTCGCCACGCCATGTCGTCCAATGTGTTGTGAAACTTGTCATCAGCGGTTAGGACCTTTCTCTCTCCGTCTCTCACGATCACATAGTAGATGAAAGTAGAACAAGTAGACACAAGATGTAGGGAGACTATTCTTTATTCATCTAAATATTCGTGATTACAACATAGAGCTCCCACGTATATATAGTCTGTCAAGGCCTAAGAGTTTTGGTAAGAGCCCACATACAAACGGACTAGGATTAGGATTCATCCTTCTCCTTTCCTTCTAGGATAGAGTCCCGTGTGTTTTTTACAACACTCCCCTTGGGCGATTACCACGATATGCATATGCCCCGTCAAAAACTCCATCCGAAAACCCCAAGTGGGAAAAAAAAACGGTTCTTGGAGAAAAGAGTACATCGCATTCGTTAATTGCATTGCACATGTTGTCTCATTAAAAACCTTTGTGTGAGAAACCTTCGAGTAAAAACTCACATAACAAAAAAAAAGAGTACAACGTTTAACCTTCTTGGTCATATATTCTTCAAGATATTCAATTCTTCATTAATAGACAAATACTTCAGTATTTTAGCAAATATGACCTACTTGATCTTTGTAATTCTAGTGGTTTACCTCAAAGGCAGATTTAATAAAATATGCTCCCCCTCATAAAGCCAAAATTTGAACTTCATTGTTCAAAACACACTTTTTCATAAACGTGTGCAAACTAATGGTATGCAGTACCATAATACTATATATTCTAAAAGTTGGCTCGTAATTCTTCTATGAATTATATGGGTACAAACGAGAGCAATATGCTTCATGCGTAATGACCACTTATTAGTTGTGCAAAACAAATAAATATTATCCTTTAGAGTAATAAATCCTTTTCAGAGGATTATGGGGGTAAATAAATTAATATTCAAAATAAATTAATATTCAATATCTTCTAGATAGTGTATCAAATGTTCCACTAAATAATAAATTCAGTCTTGCATTTGGCATTTAGGGGATAATTTAATTGCCAAACCACCATTATACCTTTTATGGTATTTAGAGGATATCATCACTTCATTGCTAGCTTTTTATACACTTTCTAAGTGTTCGGATGACACCTTCATGGTGTTTAAGATTCCTCGTTTCTTTCTCTCGGGTCTATATTCACTTCGAGGGATGAATGGTGTTTATTCAATAATTACTGGTAAATCCTTCATGGATTAATTTTTTTCAGGAATATACTTTCATTCTTAGTGAATTAATAACTCTCTTTGTGAGATAGATTCTCTCTTGCATGAGAGATGAGTGATATACACAATAACATAGCGTTATTCACTATAAAATCATTCAATGATTGCAATCCTTCTAGGACATGCTCTTCTTGAGACTTGAATATTCATTCAGGAATATATGTACCTTAGACTTCAATACTTAGTATGAGATTTCTACAAGTTGCGATTTATATTCTTCGGGAATTATATGGATTTTCATAATCCACTTATTAACCTGATATTCAATATTCATTTGTTTCATTTGCCGTAGATATAGCGAGAACATTCATTTCTTCTTATTAGGAGATTCAACCTCAATTGCTTTCTTCATTGACCCGATATAATCGCTACAAGCGATTTTGCCATGGACTTTATTTTCCGGATCAGGGTTCTCATAAGAGAAACATTTGCAATTATAGAGGTAGCGTTGTCGACAACTTATTATTTTCTCCCAATACTCTCACAATGTGAGAATATTCTATCTCTGTCATTTCCCAAAACAAGAGATGGCATATTGTTCTATATACCCAACACTAGTGAGATGCGCGCTTATTGTGTTGGGTCTCATCTTTGTGATGATCCTCTTCGTGAGGTGCTTAACCTTCTTCGTGAGGTGATCTCTTCATGAGAATGGAGGAGTTCCATTTCTTTTTATTTAACAAGTATACACTAAACTAGAACCCAAAGGCGTCCCCATAGATTTAGCTTGATAGTATACATAGTTTACTACTAGTAAAAACAACTTCTAGTTTATAACTTCAAGTTACTCCTCTCATTTTAATAATATCGGCATGTGCTGCCGCTTGGGCTTCACAAGAGCATTAGTCAAACTATTGTATGACTTGGTGCGTGGTACTATTCTGCTTCAAGCTTCAAGGAATATTTTCTCTTGAGATCATTTTCCTTCTATGGAAACAATATTTGGCATTCATAATATAGGCTTTCTCCCCTAATGCCAATATTAGATCATTAATAGCATACTTCAAAAAAGATATCCCCTATCGTGGGCTTAAAACAATTCAAATTCATATATCTCCAACTACAAGTGGAGGCCCATTAGTGTATGCTATGAAATTTATGGGAAATATTCACGCACATATTCGAACATGAGGGTTATTATCGATTATGCAAATGAGCTAGAATAACTAAAGTGCAATTAAGAATGTTCGACATTCCTATATAATTCAGGGGATGTTCTCCCCACGATATGCACAAAACATAGTTTAGAAAAACTATTTCATTCTCTAGCTTCTTTATTATTTAGCCTAAGAAAATGATCCAAGTACTCATACAAAAAAAAAAAAGGATCATACACTTCAAATGTATAAAATACGCAACATCCAAATTCACATGGAATTTTCTTCTAGAATTTTCTAATTGCCATTAATGCAAAAAATCCTAGATGCCTTTTCTTCACAAATCCCAAATCATCATAATTGTGTTATCCACTATCTTAGTTCCACAATAATTCATCCCATCAAATGGGTTAGTCATCATTGAGAAAATTTCATAAACTCACTCCCCTTATCTTAGGTCGCTTTCGCCCTAGACCAATCTATTGCTTATGCATATGATGCATCGAAAGCAAATCATTCCTTTAGTTCAACGGGAACCATATAGACATAGCATGCTAGCTAGCCAATTTGATTGAGGGAAGTGTAAAGGTAGCTACTAGCTACAATTATAGCCGCTATGCTAATATTCATGCAAGGGTGGAGATAGTTGCGACTCAATGAGATACACATGCGGGTGTAATGTGGAATGTTAGTATTCAATCTTCTAACATAATAGATAACAACAAAATGCAAAGCTACGAGCTTACATGCAATTAGCGCAGATAGAGAAAGTTAACTTTCGGCCGGAAGGGACGCGGGCATAACTTCTAGTCCCGATAAATGCACTTAAAGATTGATTTAGGATGGCTATGCCTATTAAATATATATTATCCATATTTTCTTACGCCTTTAACCAAAATTCCTCCCCCCTCTTCATGCCATAATTACTTCAAGTAGTAACTTGCTTCAAGCATTATCTATGAATAATCAATTCTAATGCTTCCATAGAATCCAAATAATACTTCTAGTATTCACTTTGGTTATGCCATGAAATTCACATATCCAATGTACTATTCAGTGTACACTATAGGACTCGGGGTAGAATATAACTTCTAGTTCTCAATTAAATACTTAGGATTATACAATTTTTGGCTAAATTGATCCTTCTAAGACCGTTAATATGCCAAGATAGTCCAACTATTCATGTGCTTTTAGGAAATTCAGTTCCCATCTACCTACATGGTAGTGATGCACAAAGAACTATAACCTTCGTGGCTAATTAAGGCTTCTTTGCGGATAAAAATAATACAAAATTTATTTTTATAGGCAATAGGCAATTTGTTTATATGTGAAAACATATAAATCTAATTTATTCCATGATAAGTTCACACATATTACTTCAAGTAAAAATTGCAACTAAGAATATTAAATGTTTCATATTAGTTTTCAAGCTAACAAAATAACCATTAACCACTTAATTCAACGGGAATTAAAAATTTAATGCACCACCACCACTTCTATCAATACTTCGGGATACGAAATTCAAAGATAACAAATAATAAGCACATGATTTAAAATTCTTCTTCAAGAGAAACTTTATATGTTCCAAAAAAATATACATTCTCGCATGTCTTAACTTCTATAGTTGACAAGCGGTAGCTTCATGCTTTATATTCAAGAGTTATGATATACCGTCACAAGCCTTCAAGGGGGTGTAACATATGCAAGCCACATATTCAAAATTATTGTAACTTAATAATATCCGGTTCATAAAAGTTGTCTAAAAATTCCAACTCAATTTTCATTTGAGTAATTTCTGATGGTAAATTCAAATACTTCAAGTATTACATTGCTCTTTGATATTCTATACACAAGAGATATTTCTTCTAGAATATAGTTTGATATAATTTTATTTACCATCTTGTCTTCTAGACATTTACAAAGCTTCAAGCTATTGTTTATAGAGCAAAGCATTAAGCATACAAGCTTCAAAATTCGACTTTCAATGCAATATGATAGTCTATAATCATAATTTGGGATTTTACTCATGCAATGAGTCCCACAATGCATTTGTTACTTCTATCGGCCATATACTCATTCTAGAGAGTAATTCAGAAATATATATACCGAGTTTAATACACTTTAATGGTAGCAAAATATCCTACATGAATTTAATAATGACCGTAACAAATACTTTTACTTTGAGTAATTTCAGGATATTGCTTCTTCTTTTTAAGGCATGCAAAATACCATAACTTGGATCATGTGCATATAAGTTTACTACGTGTAAACGAGTAGTTGGGTGCAAAAAAATAGTGGATGGTTACTCAAATATTCTTAGAAGCATCCTAGCATTTTTTCTAATTATGGTATATGCAAATTTTTCAGAATTTATACCAAGCATTCATTCAATCCAAATATTCATATGCTAGGAAAAACAAATATGAGCCTCTTAATGGTGATAAGTATAAGGTTCTACAGATTTAGAGAGCCCATATATCTTCTACCATGTTTCTAGTATAATCATTCAAAAATTTTGTTCTTATATTTACATGGTATAATACATTCAAAAGAGTATAAAAATATCAATACAAAACCTATATACATGTGTACTAAACAAATACTTTAGGTCATACAAATGACCTCAAGACAAATAGTAGTCGACATGGTCTCCTTCATGTGGGGGTGGGAGTTTGCCATGATGATACTATGTGCAAACCGCCCAGGCTGATAGAGTACGACAAGCAGCTGCGGGTGAATTGCACGCATCTAAATACGGAGAGTAAGAATCAGAATTTTTCTCAGCTGCAGGCTACGAATATATGCGAGCCGTTGCGAATGGATGGGACATGAATCTCAACGTGCAGGCAAAGTGTGTGCACAATGCTAGCTGCATGCAGATCATAGCCCTTGGATATTTTGCGGCATGCTGGCCATCCGACAAGTACCAAAGGGGCAACTTCGAGACATGCGAGCCCGATGAGTCCGACTACAGGTCAATACCAAATACAAATATCTTTTATGTATGTGTGTTTGTATCCCTGCAAGGACACGTTAATATTATGCATGTACAAGTCCCATCAATGTTAAAATAACATCTATGCATCTACGTATGATTGAGTACAGTACGCTTGTATGTGTCCTGCATGTACTACTTGTTGTACATATGATTGTCTACTACGTGTAGGCGGTTACGATTAAGTCGTGCATGGTTAGGACACGATCCTATCTCGAGCAACATCATCGGAGGTGGCGAGTCGATCCCTGCGCGTGCTGGCACCACACGAGCTACAGGCTTTGTTCCACGTTTGACGGATCAGGCCATGCTACTGGATGGCTGGTTGCATGCATGTAGGCTTCATGGTCACCAGGCTTGACACACGACGAGATGTTGCTGTGCTTTCCCGTTTAATTAACTCTAGATTTAGCACATGTATATGCAAAAAATAGGCGTAAATACACAATATGTGTATATACGTGTGTACTTCATGTACAAGCCTAAATACGTACTGCACGGATAATCAAATTGATACCCCAACTCGATGGCGGGGAACACAGGCAATCTGCGAGATGGGATTCTTTCGTACCTTTGTTCTTGAATTCGAGGAAAAACGAAGGTCGTCACATAGGACAGTTCGGCTAGGCGGGGGGACGCCCGCCGCGTGACGATGAGTCGATGCAAAGGCAGATTTGTAGCGGCGCAGAGGTAGCAGATCCGTTCCGCTAACAACATCGGGGGATGTCGACGTCGCCGAAGTAGTTGTGGTGAGACGCCGGCACGGCGTCGGTGCCGAAGATCGGCGGCAGCTTCAACGGCGATGTCGACAAAGAGCTTTTCGTCTTGATAACGTGTTGTGAAACTTGTCATCAGCGGTTAGGACCTTTCCCTCTCCGTCTCTCACGATCACATAGTAGATGAAAGTAGAACAAGTAGACACAAGATATATTTTTTTTTTTTTAGGGAAACCGGAGTTTCATTCATTCATCATGGCCAAAATTACAATCAAGACGTTCCGCATCCCGTAATCTAAGTGGGGTTATAAGCCACTCCTCCACTTGAGCATCACGGGATACTAAACGAGCACACTCATGAGCTAAATTGTTACCTTTTCTACTAACAAAAGAAACTTAAATTCCTCAAAGCTACTGGACAGAGCCTCCATCTGTACGAACAGGGGTTCAACCTCTGAACGTTGGCTGGAACGGTTCTCCCACATACTGACAAGCATCTGACAGTCCGTTTCTAACTGCAAACGCCGCACCCCCCTCAGTTGCGCTAGCTGTAGTCCATCTCGACAGGCCATGGCTTCAGCTGTTAGCACATTCAGGCAAAGCTCATACCACTTTGCTTGTCCACCGCACGTCCGTCCGTCTTCATCGCGTATGACGACTCCAGCTGCCGCCGAGCTGTCTCTGGGATAGAAAGCTGCATCCACGTTTACTTTGATCCACCCAGGCGGTGGTTTCTGCCATGAACGTGGACTGCTCGAGCTGTTTCCTGCTATCTTGACTGGATGTAGCGTCTGCCATAGATCAAAGGCGGTGTCTCTGGCCCATTGTACAGCCAGTTTCATCGGTATCCCGCTTTCGCCATGGCGTCTTCCATTCCTTGCCATCCACAACGACCACATTCCACATAATATTATTGCTACATCTTTCGCAGGGACTAGGGCTGGGTCCATGATATCCCAAGCCCAAGTGAGAGGGTGCAGCTGCGGAACTTTGATCCCAGTAATAGCCTTCGATTCATTCCAGAAACGTTTTGCCACTGAGCAGTCAAGTAGCACATGCTTGATTGACTCCTCTCCCGCTCCACACACATCACAATTTGGAATTGGCTCGAGGTGTCTCCGATTCAGTATCTCTTTTGCCGGGAGGAATTCATTCAGTACCCTCCACCAAAAGACACGGACTTTGGGAGGAACAGCTAACCTCCAGACCCGTTTCCACGCGACGTCGCCTGAGGTGGAACCCGTATCATCGATTGTCCGCTGGTTCTGGTCATTGAGCAAAACACGATATGCTGACCGAACTGAATACATGCCATGTCGCTCCAGCTCCCATGCCCAAACATCGTTCCTACCCCTAACTGGAGTACTCTGAATTGCTTGAGCATCTACCTCTGCAAAGTTTTGTTTGATAAGTTTATTTATTCATCTAAATATTCGTGATTACAACATAGAGCTCCCACGTATATATAGTCCTGCCAAGGCCTAAGAGTTTTGGTAAGAGCCCACATACAAACGGACTAGGATTAGGATTCATCCTTCTCCTTTCCTTCTAGGATAGAGTCCGTGTGTTTTACAACACAATGTGCAAAGCAAGCGAGCGAGAGCGACGTGATTCTACCGCACTGACACCAAAAGCATATGATCTCAAAGCATATTGCATTCCCCGATGCATCCGGCGCCAAAAGTAGAAGGCTTCACAAGCCAGCTCCGGTCCAAGAAGTGGACGTCGCGTCGGAGGTCCAATAGTTCAGGGTGTCCTCTAGACTTTAAAGGTCAAACACCCGGTTTTATAGGTGGGGATTTGATGTATGAGGTCCAATAGTTATAGTTCAGAGTGTCCTCTAGACTTGTGGAAAAACTTGGAACAGTGTCCTCTAGACCCTAAAATTTGTTGCAGACGCTATGAGGCCGGGTCGCAAAAAAAAAAAAAAAAAAAAAAAAAAAAAAAAAAAAAAAAAAAAACCGCTATGAGGCCCAACTTCTCGATCCATCTCCGCCGCCCGCCGGGCAGCATCGTTACGGCCTCGTCGTCATTTCCGCCCCGGGCGTCGCGACCCTCCACCGCTCGGCAATCCCGCTCCCCCGCATCTCACCTCTGCCGCTCTACCTCGATCGACTCGGCGCTTACCTCGGCGGCTCGAACACCTCTCGTCTCCCCGCCGCCGCCGCTGCCGCTGCCGCTGGTGCTGCACGCGGCGCCGCCGCCCGTCTGTCCTTCTCCGTCCGCTGGTGAGTGTGCCAACTCCCTACGAGTGTTAACTTGCGCACAAAGTACTCTGGCGAATCTCTAATCCCCAATCCCTCTCCGACAGCCCGGCCCGCGCGAATGGCATCGACGTCGGCGTCGCGCCGGACCGCCAGCACCCCGGCGGTGCAGACCGTCTTCCCCCGACGAGATCTTGGAGGAGATGCGGGAGGAGATCTTCTGCGCCCGACGCCGCGGCCGACCTCGTCAGCGTCTCCGCCACCTGCTCCTCATTCAGCCGCATCGTCTTCGCTCGCCAGTTCCTCCGCCGCTTCGGGTCCCTCCACTCCCCTCCAGTCCTCGGGTTCATCGATACGGATGCCGAGAATTCCTCCCGTCGCGCCGCCCCCCACCGCTCCGCCCGTCAAGCCCACGCCCCGTGCAAGCCGCCGACTTCACCTTCTCCTTCCTCCCCGACCCCCACGCGTGGCGCACTTACAACGCCCACAATGGCCGCGTCCTCCTCTCCCGGCCCATCTCCCCCAAAAATTCCAAATTGGGATTTGGTAGTCAGCGACCCCCTGCATCGCCGGTATGTCAAGATTCCCCGCATACCTGATGACCTACTAGCGGCCTCCACCCCAGACAACTGTAATGCGCCCCATGTGTTACCCATTCTGGCTCCAGCCGCCGAGAATGACGGGGAGGAATCGTTCAGAGTTATCTGCACTGTGCAGCTGCAGCTCGAAGACAAGTTCATGGCTTTCTTCTTCTCTTCCTGCAACCAGACGTGGCGAGGTATCATTAGCACCACCGAGACGACCTGTGTGCCTAATAGATCTATTGAATACAGGCCCTACTATGCGCACGGCTGCTTCTACTGGATGGTCTATGGCATGGGCTATTCGCTTATGCTTGATACAAGTGAGATGAATTCTCCATCATTGACCTCCCGCCCCACAATTTTGATTCAACATGTGCCATTGTCGAGGCAGCAGATGGCAGACTCGGATTCTTAACTGTTGGTGATGGCACAATTGATCTGTATTGCAAGAATCGGCAAAGTAATGGTGTTGGCGCACAAGAGTGGCAGCATAACAATGTGATTCCATTGCCCAAGGACTTTGGAATCGACTATACCTGGACCATTGTGGGCACAGCAGGACGTTACGTAGCCTTTCGTGCAAGTTATGAATATTTGATGGAAGATTATGCATTTTTTACACTGGACATTAAGACATTGCTTGTTGAGAGGCTCTGCACCTCAAACAATTGCGGAGTTTATGGTTTTCCTTATGCAAGATTTCCACCACCGTTGGCACCGCCAATCATATGAAATGGTAAACACTGTCTTCCATGTTTCTTCAGCTGTTGGGAGTTATATTGTATTGATGGTTTGTTGTGTCATCCTACTTGTTACCAAAGTGCACTTGCTGCTAGCATATTCAAAATTTCTCACATCCACCATTTGTCACCATGGAGCCCTTCTAATTCATGCGATCCTTTGGCGTTTCGGATTAATTTTATATTGTTTGTGTCATTTAGTCTATTTTTGTGTACTCTGTATATTGTAGCTAGCGCCTGAATAGGACAGACAAATTTGTCTAACCCTGAATACTTGAGCAGACACATTGGTCTTTGTTTTTCTTTTTCTTTTTTTTTTTAAAAAAAAAACTGGGTTTATCATTGGTATACATTCGTTTTGAAGATTTCAAATTTGCATTAACGGATAGAATGAATAGCTTGTTTCACATGCACAAGCAGATTGTCATCAAACTTTGCTCTCAAGTTTGATTATTCTAACACTGTATTCTTTTGTAGGTCTGCTCTCTTGACTTTGAGATGGCAGAGCCACATGTTGGGAGTATCTGAATGAAGGCTTAGCCATGTCATGCAAGATATCGACAGCTACTAGCGCTCTAGCAGTGATGAGCATTCATCTCTAGATGATCGGCTGTTATTTAGTGGTTATTAGTCCCCGGAGTCTTATTCCTCCTGTTTGTCATTTTGTCCTATTTGTGCCCCTAACTATGTTCTCATGATCTGTTGAGGTTACCTAGTACAATTCTGAAGACTAAGAACAAACTGTCAGAATTGACTTCTGCCATTTGCTTGTTTTGCTTGTGAGAATCATGTGATTTGTGCTAATATCTAATTATCCATCTATATTATCCTCAAACCTGATGGCGGATAACAACTGCTTATTCGTCCTAGATGATTTGTTGAACCAGTGCTACACACATCACAAGAGTTTTGTGGATGCATGATGATAAAGTGTACCAAGAAAGCAATTATGAACCCTTGTAATTATGATTATATTTTCTTCCTGTAATGTCTGATTCGCAAGGCCTATTTGTTCCAGTGCCACCACCAAATTAAAATTTTATTGGGTGTCAATCTGTTAGGGAAATGTTGCTGCCAGAACATATGCTTGCCTGTCCCAGATGTTACTTCCTGAATCCCAAAATATTTGCACTTGTGGGATTCAAATTTTATCCTAAGAGCAATTTACATATATTGATATAGGTGTAATATCCAATGTACTACTCCTGTGCTACTAGGTGCCAACAAAAAAGATTGTTTTCTGCTTAAAAAAGCAGTATAGTACAATGCAATATGCCAATACCCTGATACAGAAGATCTTTTTAGGTGGGAGTGTTCCAGTTCTACCACTTGAAGGCTGGAGCCATGATCAGCACAATGAGTTGTTATGTGCAAATGCAAACGAAACAATGATCCTGGCCCTAGTTCCTCCACTGCTGATCACCTCTGCACATGTAACTAACGAGGTACTGTACCTGTTTCAGTCCTGAAACTGTTTTAATATGCTGCACAAGCTGCGTTGCACACCAACTTCTAATGCTCTGATCTTTAGACATAGTAGATCAAGGGAACCTACTTGCAAGGGAGCACACAGAGCCACATGTAAACTTCCTTGGCCCCAACCAATGACGCCTCAGTGGCCTATGCTTCTGCTCAGCAGGCCCATCCATCACAACAATTTTATCCCTGGGACGAGTCATGGTGATTGGTGAATATTTTTTTTTTCGAAATTGTGCACATTGACACGTATTATATTAAGGGAAATAAGAGTTTTACACGTTCTACGCCTTAGCCAAAACAATTGGCCGCCGCACACACCTAACACACATCGACAACAATCGCCGGCTTTAACGGCGGAAGCAACATGGTTGTACTTTAAAGGTAAATTGTTGTGCGATGATAGGGAGGGGGGAGGGAGGCAAGGAGCTACGGTTTCAAGCAAGAATCTCCCTAGGTGCCGCCGTGAGGGCGGCCGGGCACGCATCATGGGGAAAAACCAGCAAGAACGTTGCCGCTGCGGACGAACCAACTCCGACAAAGTGTTCCCGAGCTTGCTTGCCGGCTCGGGCGCCCGAGTGTTTGACGCCTCGGCGGGTGTCCCTCAAGCTTGGCGAGCAACACCTCTATCACCCGTCGCTTCGGTTGTGGATCGCGTTGCGGCTTCGCAGCGAGGCGATTGCGTCTTGATGCCCATTCCTCATCGGTAATTTTGACGGCGGAGGGGGCGGACGGCGAGGATTGGCTTCGTCGGCGGCCGGTGACCGCCGACGAAGTCACGGAAGGAAGCGGCGCCAGCACGCCAAGATGCATCCCCACCGACCGACGGGGTCGCGTCCGTGGTCCGGTGAGGAACGAGAGGCGTGGGCAACGCCTGTGTGGACTCCGCGCCGGCATCTCCCAACTCGCCCCTTGCGTAATCGAACACCGAAAGGCCGAAAGAGCGCGCGCGCTGCTCGCTCGCCTAGAGGGATGGCGCAGCGCCCCCAAGGCCTTGTGGAACTTCTCGGCGATGGTGGGGTGCGGGGGGAAGCACGCCCCCGGCCGCCTAGCCCACTTGTTCAACCCGCACACGCAGCGCCTTCTTTTCGTCGGTGATCGCGAAGACAGATTTGGCGGCCAGCGCCAATGCGACGCTGGGACCGGGCCATCGCCGACAACCCTTGACCTTCGCCATGCGAGGTGAAACCTTGGAGGTCCCGGAGGCGCGGGGCGGAGGCCACAGAACGGTCACAGGCGAGCCGAGTGAGGAGAGCGAGGGGCCACAGAGGTGACACACACCCCGGGCATCGGGGCGCCACCGAGGCCGAGACGAGCCGAAGCCGAGCGAGGCGCCAACGTGGTGGACGCCCGCATGTCCTGGTCCTCGGACCCCTCTCGACACCTCCATCACGGCCCAATCATTGGGAAGGCCCCACCCTACGCGGTGAGGGCTAGGTCGGGCAAACGCAATGTGGCGTGAGTGGGTCCCGGCAACGCCGCAGGACACACCGATGCCATGGCCTCGGCGAAGCGAGAGCGACCATGCGTAGAGGCGAAGGAGGCTCAGACTGCACATCGATGGGCGGTCGCGCGACGAGGGAGGCCACGAGCTCATCTAGCATCAGGTCCACACGGATGGGAGGCGGCGTGAGTCACCCATGGAACAAGCACGAAAGCAGGTCCGAATAGGTGGCAACTTTGTCGGCAAGCGTGACCACGGAGAATGCGCTGCGCACGGGTTCGCAAGCCGAGTCACTAGCATCCGGAGGAGGCCACACAAAAACCTCCTCTAGGCACCCACGCCAGGGCAATAGCAAAGGATGGCGGCATAGGCGCGGCCGACGATGCCCTTTTTTGCAAAAGCTAGAGGCTCCTCCCGCAGCGGGCGGCGTCGGCCGCCGATCGCCGCCCAGCTGCCCGCCGGTTGCCGATCGCGAGCCCGGTGGCGGCCCGCTGCAGAGACAACGTGGACGGGCGGTAACAGCCACAACGACGTGATATTCGCGGGCCAGCGAGGGCCACAGAGGCGCCGGGGATAGGGCGGGCGACGGCGACGGTGCGGCGGGGGTTGGCCGCCGCCGGACGGGTTTTTGCGGCCAAACAGCGGCAAGATGCTCGGAGTGGTAGAACGGGCGCCGCCAGCCGCAAAGACCGGCGCCATGGAAGCCTGAGCGCATGAACCCGGCGCCGGTGGCGAGGCGCCGCCTCGAGGCGGAGGTGAGCAGACGCACTCCGCGCCGTTAACGGCCGGGACCGTCGCGAGCCCCCGGTCAAAGGCCCCCGTGCGCCGCTTAGGATCGGCGCCGCGCAGCGCGTCAGCGTGTGGGTAGGAGGTGGCCGACGCGTCGGCTCGTCATGTGACGATAGCAAACAGTCGCCGGTCGGCTTTTCCGTGGCGGGTCAATAGACAAGGCGCTACCCGAGTTACGCCTACTGTAGACGACGGCGAGTTGGAGAAGTCATGGTAGCCGCACGACGCATAGGTGTCCGACGGTTGGTGGGTCGCGACCGAGGGCGCGAGGCGCCGCCGCTTGAGTTTGGGATGACTGCTTTTGATCGGAGAGCAGCGCCTCGGCCCCAGAGCCGGGGCACGACGCACCATTCGCGGGACCGCCGCTGTGGACGGCCCGGCCGTGGCCCGCTGGCCGAACACGACCGGCGATCAGCCATGTCCGGGAGCTCCAAGAATGTCCCCTCGACGAGGAGAGGATGGACAAGCGCTGGGCCAAGACGATCTGGCTGCTTCTTCAGCTCGACGAGCTCATCCTCGATGTCCGAAAGCAGTGAGAAGGAGCCGCTCCATCCACCGCGGCAGCTTAGGCTTTTGATCGAGAGGGCCTTGCCGGCCGGAGCCTGCCCCAAGGTGGCCGGCCGACGAGGAGGGGCAACGCTGCTAGTAGCTACATAATCGAAGCCACACGACTCGGGCGCCGACGGCGTTGGGGGCAAACACCCGCCGCAGAGGAGGCGGGTGGGAGATGCCGACGGCGGGGGCGGAAGGGCACACGGGACGAGCACTGACCGGCCACCTCCACGAGCAACGTGAGGGGGTAAGCGGAACCTCCGGCAAGGGCGATGGCGTACCGGTAGGCGGGGCATCCCCCTCTTCCTCGGCAAGGTGGAGCTCCGAAGGATGTCGACTCGGTGTGGGCACCGGGATGGTTTAAGGTGAGGGGTGCGTCAGACGCCACCGCCCCGGTGGCGCGAGGTGGAGGATTGGGGTTCGGCCGCCCGTCCGGCGATGACGGCGAGGAGGGGGGACCGGTCTCGTCCACGGTCGCAGATCCGGGCGAATCGCATCCCACGGTCGCGGATCCGGGGACACCGACGCCGGATCCGGTGTCCACCGGCACGAAGCGGTGATGGGAGCTCGCCAACGGCCATGGCGACGATGGAGCCCGGGAAGCCGAGGGCGACGGCCGGCCCGCCCCTAGAGCGACGAGGGGAGAAGGAAGGGGAAGGAGAGGGGAGGGTGGGACGGAGCTCACCAGCGGTGGGGAGCGCCGCCGCTCCAATCTTTGCCGCGGCGGCGGCGCGCGAGGGGAGGGGCGCGTCGCGCTATCTCGTTGGGGGTCGCTCTTAAACATATCACCGCCCCTCACTTACTAAGTCTATGCCGACCTCGATTGGTGATCATATCCGAGGACCAACAATTTTCTCCTTCAAAGATCCTAGTAGTTCGTCGGTTTGGTTTCATTCTCCGGATAAGGACATGATGTGAGTAAAACCTTTTCGTGCTCGGCGCTTGTTTCCCTCGGCGTCACCTGACCATGGATAGTGAGCTCTTTTTTCCGGTAGGAGGTAGCCGCAGTATACATCATCTAAGGGTGTGTTTACTACTTTGAGATTCCCTGTCACATCACCAAGATTTTCCATCACATCGAATCCTGTTCCCAGTGCCAAATTTAGTGCCACAGTGCCAAATTCAATAATACGGTACCAAATTTCAGTACTACAGTGCCGAATTCAGTACTATAGTGCCATAGTGTCAAATTCAGTGCTACAGTGCCAAATTCAGTACTACCATGTCGTAAATATACCTATCCAACTTGTCCATGGAACCAAGCAACCCTCATCCATGGATATCCCATCAATCAGGACGGAGCCACCCAAGCGGGAGTGGGGCGGTGAAGATCTCTAGATTGGTTTTGAGTAATTAATGACAACCTAGGACTAATCTCTATGCTTAAGTGTGTATCTAGCTTGAGATGGTTCTAGCCAAGTTGTGAAGCATGGTGGTCATGATGGATACACGGTGATGATCCAAAAGTTGATCAAGTGCTTGGACTTGGAAGAAGGAGAAACAAAATGGGCTCAAGGCAAAGGTATATTTGATAGGGCCATTTTGTTTTACACTCAAGACACCATAGAGGGTGTGAGTGGTTTAGGATCGATAGCCGAACTATAAAGAGGGGAAAACCACGGGAACTTCGATCCTCATGTGCCTCTAGGTTCAAAATTCATATGCATGCATTCTAACCTAGAGAGCTAACTTCGCACTTGGAGAAGGTGTTTTTTGAAATGGTAACACATGGTGTCGGGTGCTCTTCGACGTGTTAGTAACTTGAAACAAGTGACGGAAGTTGGAAGAATGGAGAAACGCCGACCGGACCCCTACTTATCGACGCTTGACCGGCGAGGGTCCCGGCCCGGAGCGCCCCGGTCGGGGTGCTTCCCGATCGATTCTAGTAAGGGTTGTAATCGGGCGTTTGGCCGTCTGGGCGCGCCTCGGGTCACCGACCGGATGCATGGTTTTGATTGTCGGCGCATGGGCCCGGGTGCTTGTCGCTGCGTCGGCCAGGATCTTTTGCACCCTAAGGCCCGGTCGGTGTGTTTGGTCACCTCGCAGGAAACGTGTTTTTCCCCAATGACCCTATTTCGTGTGGGGGTGTATAAATATGGTTTTGGCCGGCCATGGGGCTCTCTTGGTCATTTGAATTCATTCTAACACCCTTTGAGCTGAGCCCAAGCCCTCCCACTCTCTCCCACTTGCTTCCTAGCATATTCTTGAGAGATTGAGTGGTGATTCAAGTGCATTGCTTTGCTTGTTGCATCTAGAGGCACTTGAGGGTCATTGTTGTAGGTGGATTACTCATTACTCTTGGAGAGTACCACTCCTAGCCGGCTTGGTGATTTGGTGGAGGTGTTGGCAAGAGCTAGAGATTGTTCTTGGTCACCTCCGGGTTGATTTGTAAGGAGGACCACGCATCCTCGTCGGAGCGACGAATTGCAAGGAATACATTGCTCGTGTCTTGGGTACCTCACTTGTGAGTGGTGGCTTTGGAGCTAGCGAAGTGCACCGCCTAGCTCAAGCACCATCCTTGTGTTGGTCGGCACAACTTAGGAGAGTAGCTTGTCGGTGCACAAGTGAACTCCCGGGTGAACAAATCATCGTGTTCATTGTCTTCATTGGTGATTGGCTTCATCCATTGATTGTGATTGTGTTTCTCTCATCACGATGATTGGTTCATTGCCTCTACGTCGGTATAACATATTCTTGCTCTTGCATTTATATTTCTAGTTTACCTTGTGTAGAGAGCTAGCATATACTTGTGTAGTTGTTCTTGCTAGTTAAGACATATCTAGGATTGCTCACTAGTTAGAGTAGTGACATAGCACTTATGTGACTTAGAGATCATAGCATATACCTAGAATTATCACTAGGTGGCTTGCAAGACACTAGAGGTAGTGCAAACCGCTTTTACGCCTTTTGTTATACTAATCGGTTTGTTAAGTGCTTTTGTAGAAATTTTTATAGGCTATTCAACCCCCCTCTAGCCATCTAGGACCTTACAACGGCCACCCCAGCTACCAGCGTGCTCACTCCACACCCTCCTCTTCTTCCCCTTGTCCATGCCATTGCATTTTTCCATTGTTTTCGAATCGAGCTGAGCGTTCATCGCCCTTGCACAATGGCGGACCCCTGAGTGATCTGGGTGGTCCACCGACCACCCCGTGGCTCGCCCATCATACATATAGTGTATAAATCGAAAATGCAAAAAAAAAAAAAAGCGGTCGAACGGACTCCCAAGAACGTGGAGAACGGCGTGCGCCATGTGACCACGTCTTAGTGCGTGTGTGTGCAGCGCCCGTGGCCTAGTAGGCGAGAGGGCGCAGCACTAGACCAGCAGTAGTCGGTCGGTGTCGAAGCATCGCCCGCCTAGTAGATGGGCTTACGGCACCGTCGTGGTCGTGGCTTTCGGCGGCCGGGCGCCGCCGCCGCCTTTGTCACGGTCGCCCACGGCCAGTCACCGAGTCACGACATCTGATCCCCGAAAGTGAGTTCTCCTCCTCCCTTCCTTATTGCCAAACAGTTTTTCAGTCTTGTTCATTCTTCAATCTTAATCGGTGAAGTGTTTTTAGTCAAGATTTAATGTCGTTTTACCGAATTATATTATTGTTTTACCGATTTGTAAATGATTTTACCGAATTCTAAAAAAATTACGCTGCATACCCCACCCTAAAATCCTGCATCCGCCACTGCCCTTGCACCGAGCAAAGAGAGAAAAAGTTGGCCTACAGCTGAGCCTAATGCTCCTACCTTGGTTCAGCCTAGTAATGGCTCATATGAAGGCCCAATCGCCCATCTAAATGCCATATGTAGCCACCAACAGCGGGCGAGCGAGTGAGCTGCAACTGATGGCCCAAGCGTGCAGAACAGGCGAGCTGAAGCGGCGCCTCTTGTGTTGGTCACCCCACCATTTTTTTGTGGGGTGGGGGTGGGGTGGGTGGGTGGGGGCGGGGGAGGATTTTACATTTTTAGAATTATCACGGATGTTGCTTACTTGTTTAGTACTCTTAGAATGACCCTTACAAATTTAGCATTTTAATTCACGCAACATGAAAAAATCGCGAGCTATCCAAAATAGCATTTTGCTTGCCCGGCCGCTATAGCGCACTATTTTCGTGGTTCACGCGTCTTACATTTTTACCACTTTTCCCTAGGTCGGGGGACGACGCCGGCAAGGTCACGGAAATGACATCGCTGCCCCCTGCCTTACTCCTATCTCTTCCTCTTCGACCGACTAGGTTCGACAAATCATGTCATGACCAGGTGGGTCCCACTTATCGACTTGATCTTCTACCTCCGGCACATGTGACAACTTTCTTGGGGTGCGACGTCGTGTTCGGGCTAGAGAACGCGATAGACAACGGGGAGTAGGGCAAGCGACGGAGGAGCTCAAGACGAACCTCGATAGAGTGATTTGCGTCGTGGATATTGGGCGGAGGCGGAGGGCGGTGGACGGTGGCGGGCGGTAGTCTCCGGCGAGCGCGGGGAAGGCTGCTGTGGCACGATTTGGCGCAAAGGAGTTGTGCGGTTGATTCAGCGCATCCTTGCGATCCCAACGGAGAAGAAACGAGGGCTCAAGGTGGCCTATGCGGGGACATTGGCGAGCACGACAGAAGCCCATCCATGGCGGCGGCGACGACAACCAGAGGGGCTAGAGGGGAGAGAATGCCTCCACGTCCCTCTGGTCGTTGTCGGCGACGACCACGACCTCGTCCCTCGACGCCGCGCGTGCGGGCACGACGCGTTGCGCCACGGCAACATCGGGAGCGACCACGGGACCCACGGTCGTGGGCCCACATGAGCCGGGCAGAGCCGAGGCGGGGCTCTGGACGCGGCACGGGGCGAGAGGGAATGGAGCCGCCACCGACCCGCGACGGCCATGGCTTGGCGGGCGCTTTGGTGGGCAGCCACGGCCGGTTATCTCATGGGCCGGAGGTAGAAGACCAGGTGCGGTGGGCCCACCCGACAAGGACATGAGTTATGGGATCAAGCTGCCTGAGAGATATAGAGAGGAGTAAGGCAGGGGCAGCAGTATCATTTCCAGTGCCAATGCCAGCGTGTCAGCTTGACCTTGCGTGCCAGGTAGACAAAAGTGGTAAAAATATAGGACGTGTGACTTAAGAATGCTAAAGTTGTACGAGTCTAGTGCTAACGAGTAAGCAACATCCGTTATAATGCTAAAAATTATAAAATCCCGCTTTTTTTGACATAGTTATGGCCGTCACTGATGTATTTCGACGCATTCGGTGGGTTTTTTTTAAAAAAAAAACGGGAATGAGAAATGGATGCTGATTTATCCCTCCGTTAACAGCCGTTACTGTTGTAAAAAGAAAACGGACGCTGGGTGGGGCCCACGTGTCATATATAGGCCCACATGCCTTTTCCTTTTTCATCAGCCTTATCTTCACCTTGGACGCTTCGAGTGGCGTCTCATCGCCCGCGCCGCCCGCGACCTCCTCTCCCACGCGGCCACGCCGCCGGCTGCCCTCGCGCCTCCAGATCCAGAGAGGGCCTAACCCAGGCAGCCACCCCCACACTGCCAGCCCGTGCAGCTGCCCTCGTGCCCCACCCCGCCCGGGAAGTGCTCGCCCGCGCCATCGCTTAGGAGCAGCTCGCCGGCGCCGCCGGAGCTCCTCGCCTGCGCGGATCACGTACCTGTCCGCGGACACCGTACTCAGTCTCCGTAGTTTCTGCCTGCAAAGGAGTGGAGTGGAGCCGTCCGGCGGCGCGATGGCATCGACGGCCAGAGCATCGGCGGCGCTGACCGTCATCCTCCCTAACGAGATCTGGGAGGAGATTTTCCTGCGCCTCGACGCCGCGGCGGACCACGCGCGCGCCTCCGCTGCGTGCACCTCGTTCCGCCGCATCGTCTCCACGCGCCGATTCCTTCGCCGCTTCCGGTCCCTCCACTCCCCTCCACTTCTCGGATTCATCAGTCGGGACAGCTACGGATACCGAGGATTCCTCCCCATCGAGCCGCCCCACCGCTCCACGCAGCAAGCCCGCCCGCTCGTCCAAGCCGCCGACTTCACCTTCTCCTTCCTCCCTGACCCCAGCGCGTGGCAAATTTGCCATGCCAGCGATGGCCGCGTCCTCCTCTCACGGCGCATCTTCACCGAAATTGAAGCCCATGTTTTCTCCAGCAAAAACCAATTCCAGGATTTCCTAGTCTGTGACCCCTGCATCGCCGGTACGTCATGATTCCCCGCATACCCGACAACCTAATGGCCTCTGCCCCAAGCTATGCACAGCATTTGTTACCCGTTCTGGCTCCAGCCGGCGAGAGTGACGAGGAGGAATCGTTCAGAGTTATCTGCACTATGAATGGCGACGACAAGGTCATGGGTTTTGTCTTCTCTTCCTGCAACCAGACGTGGCGTGGCGAGGTATTTTTAGCACGATCTCTTTGCCTGATAAGGGCTTTGTGTTTACTGAATACAAGCCCTACTATGCACACCGCCGCTTCTACGAGAAATTCGCTATTTTGCCGCTAAGAACGGGTTTCGCCGGAAATGCCATTTATGTTTTGAGCGCTTTCGTTTGCAGTCCCAAGTCCGGCACTCGCTAAAATGCGCCTGCGGACCAAATCTCCTCTTTAGGCCAATTTTCTTTTCCCTTTTACCCTTCGCTCTTTTCACGTTCACTGAAAAGAAATCACGCAAGATCCATCCGCACGCGCTCGGGCCCCGCTCCGCCGCCGACCGAGACCCCTCAACGCCACCAGCCGCAACCGCCGCCCCGACCGTCCGCGCTCCTTCCTCACGCAAGGCGCCGGGCGCCGCCGCAGCCTTACCTCCGGTCCGCCGCGCGCCCCCCGCCCCCGGTGAGGAGGGCTGCCCGCGCCCACGGGGGGAGGGGCGCCGTCGCAGCCTAGCTCTGCACCGCGCGAACCGCGACGCGCCCACCAAAGCCCGCAGACGCCACGCTGCGGCGACCGCGCCCTCCACCTTACGGCAGAAGACCGCACGAGCACCGACTGAGCGCAAGAGGTCTCGAGATCGATCGCCGGCGAGGAGGTCGGCGGCGCCGCCGGCCGTGAGAAGCCGCCTCGCAAAGACCAGACCGCGCGGCCTCCCGGCCTCTCTACCTCCTCCGCACGGCGGCGGGCGCAAGAATCCTTCAGACCTTCCCCCCTTCCGCTGCTGTGGTGGGCCGCCCGCTCGCCGGGGCGGGCGGTGAAAGTGGTGTCGTCGAGCTGCGGGCCTTAGGAGCCTTGACTGCGGGGCGGGCGGGGAGCTCCCCGCACCGGCAGCGAGCCTAGGCGCAAAGTCACCCCCCGGGCGTGGACTAGGCGCGATCAAGCACCGGGCGGCGGCGACGGAAGGCCGCTCGATCGCGCGGGAGCGAGAGGAGCCGAGCCACCGGATTATTCCTATGACATGCATTCACCGTCAAAATAAAAGAGGAAGAGCGTATGGGTAAAAGGGAAAGAAAATTGCCCTAAAGAAGAGATTTGGTACATTGTGGCATTTTTAGCGGAGTGCCGACACAGGGACGGGCAAACGAAAAGCCTAAGCCTTAAAAACATAATGGCATTCGGGCGAACTCGCTTCGCGCCGCAAAATAGCCATTTTCTCCGCTTCACCGAATGTCTTTGTTTTCAAGGGCTATTCGCTAATGCTTGATACAAGTGAGATGGAATTTCGACCATTTACCTTCCGCCTGTCAATTTTCATTCAATATGTGCCATTTTCGAGGCAACATGGCGCACTCGTTCTTAACTATTGGTGATGCACAATTGACTTGTATTCCAAGAATTGGCAAAGCAAAGAGTGTTGGCGCACAAGAGTGGCGCGCCGCCTTGCCGTCCACTCTCGCACGGTGTCCAGGGGCTCAGGCGGGCCGTCTCGGCGGCGGCTATGCCGACCTCAGAGCGGACACCGCCAGAGGGCGTTTACGGAGAGACGCCATGGAACCGCCGCGGCGATCTACGCCACGCCGTCGCCGCCACGCCGCCGCCCCCATCGCCGGGGGCCGAAGCGAAGACGACGCCGCCGATCTCATAAGTCGGCGTTGCCAACGACCCTCTTGGCGACAAATACCAGGTGCCCGCGACTCCGCTTCATTGTCGACAACCGGCCGCGTCCCGCACACCACCGTCTCGATCGCGACCATCGGTGCCGACAGACGGTGGCGACGCCGCCATCGCGGAGCCGGACCCTGCGCCCGCCGGGCGGCGTGTGCCCACGCCGACGTGGATGGCTTCACCCCGTTCGCAGGCGTGGCGGAGCCGCCGCCATGCCTCGCCTCGCCCGCCGCCGGCCGGCCTGTGCCGCCCCACTCGCCGGCCTCTCTTTAACCATCCGCCGAGATCACGCCGCCGCTTCGGTGCTCTCTCCGTCCCGCGCTTCTTCTCGCCTCAAAGACGGCACGGGGCGAGGAACCGGCAGCACTCATCGCCGCCGCCCCGCCCCTGCGGAGCCGCACTGAGCCACGCCGCGCCGCTGCTCTTCCGGACGCCACAGCGTGCCGACGGCCATGGCGGGGGCCGGAGCCCTTGGGGCTTCAAGGTCGAAAGTGGCTTCCTTCCTCGTCCGACAAGCCCTCTGTTCGTCCCTTCGTCGGCCGACGACGCCGCAGCCTCAGCGCGGCCGCAGCGCCCGAAGAAGGTCAACATCGCCGTGGAGCCACGCCGAACAACGCCGACCCGCTAGCGCTCGAGCCGCGTCCGCCACGAGCCTCCGCCTCGGGGACCCAATGCTTGAGGAGCTTTGTGGTCAGTGGGTTGCGCCACGCTCTGGCAGACACCCGCCTTCACCACCAAGCACCTCGGCGCAGGCGGCGGTGGGCCGATCTTGTGGCGGCGGGTTTGCGACCACCTTGACCCGTCGTAGGACGTGCATGGAGGCCCCATTGACGGCGGCAGGGGGAGACCCAGGGAGGCCCCCCTGAGATCTCTACCTTGGGCGGCATGGGGCCTTGGCCGAGCTCCACGCCCCTCCCGTCGTCCCGAATCCGTCGGACACGACCGACCGGTGGGCGACCAGGTCGGCGAGTTGCGTCGGCTCCCTCGGGGCGCAGCGCCACAAGATGTCGAGGCGCCGGGCCGACGACGGGGACGCAGCGGCACCGCGGCCGAGCGCACCACCCTATTAGGATCTTTGCCATGGAGGATCGCCCACACCGCCGCTGCGCTCTCCGTCATTCGCTCCTACGCCCGCATGCGGCAACGATCGGCGAGGGGGTGGTGTGTCTCCGATGTGCACCCAACCGCCGCTCCAGATGCCGCGGTTGGCGACGGCGCCGCCCACCCACCGCCCGGGCTCGTTGCCATCGCCGGCCCCCTGACCGAAGCACGCGACCGGGCCGCCAACGTGGCGATGTGGGAAGAGCGGGTCGCCGACGAGGCCGACGTCTCGGCCTTCACGAGTCCCTCCGCCTACCTCTTGAGGAGCCGTTGATCAAGACCCCACCACGGCGAGGCCTTTCGCACCATCGGTGAGGATTGGGTGCCTGCCACAGATGGCCGGCTGCGGCCGTCCACCTTCCCGACCCTCGGCTGCCAGCGCGGGCAGCGTCCTCCTCGACAAATGGGGGCGCCGGGCGCCGGCCGTCGACCCTCCCGGATCCCTCCATCGGCGGGTGGGTTTCGCGACCACCGCGGACGTCAGGTCTCCTAGGCGCACCTGACGTTCCGGGGAGATCTTCCCCATGCGGGCGGTTGCCATTTGGGAGAGGATGGTTGAGCGCCTCTAGTGCGTTCCACGGCGGATACCCCTTTTCTCTGGCATGTTACAATTGTGTTTTTTCTTAGTTTACACCTATTTTGCTCCAATCGTTCCGGCCCGGTGCCTTGTGTTAGTGTTTTTACTTATGCCACCTCCTCGGCATTTCGCCACGGGACTTGGCACAAGCCGTGTATGGACCTTCCAACTCCTCTTAATGAAGTGCGAGAGCTAAGCTCGCTTTCAAAAAAAAAGAGTGGCGGTATGACAAACCGATTCGATTGACCAAAGACTTTGGGATCAAATATAGTAGTTGGAGCATTGTGGGCACGGTAGGGCGTTACGTAGCTCTACTAGCATCTAGTGGAAGTTGTCCTGAGTTGCAAAAAGTTTGAATATTTTGTCTTTGGACACCAAGACATTCCTTCTTGAGAAGGTCTGCACCTCGAAGAACGATGAAGTATTCTATGATTTTCCTTATGCAAGATTTCCACCTTCGCTAGCGCTACCAAGCATATAAAATAGTAAGAACTCTCTTTCATGTTTCTTCAGCTGTTCGAAATTTTACTCTATTGGTGGCTTGCTATGCCATCCTACTTGTTACCAAAGTGCACTTGTTGCTAGCATTTCCAATCTTCTGTTTTAATGCAATATCCATTTTTTTCTCACATCCACCATTGTGATCATGGATCCCTTATTCCCTTGTAATAAATGTGATCCCTTGGTGTTTTGGATTAATTTTGAAATATTTGTGTCATTCTTCTACATCGGTTGAGATGGTTTGGACATGTCCAACGGAGGCCTCGAGGCGCCGGTGCGTAGTGGGGTTTTTAAAGCGGGGAAGATAATGTAAAGAGAGGTAGAGGTCGACCCTAGACCGACTTGGGGACGAGACGATTAAGAGACCTTAAGGAGTGGAATATCTCTAAGGAATTAGCTATGGATAGGAGCGCTTGGAGACTAGCAATCAACGTGCACTGAACCGTGACCTTTATTTCTTTTTCTGTTTAACCCTAACTCTATCTTTTGCCTGGTGCCCTATTTTTGTGTTTCTTTTATACTTGTTTCCTATGGGTTTCATCTCTAGCCTACCCCAACTAGCTTGGGACAAAAGGCTAAGTTGTTGTTGTTGTTGTTGTTGTGTCATTCCTCCTTTTTTCTGGTGTACTATGCATGCTGTAGCTAGCGCCTGAATATTAGGACAAGCAAATTTGTCTAGTGCCTGAAATACTAGAGCAGACGAATTTGTCTCTGTTTTCCTTCAAAAAAAAAAAAATGCATTGGGTTAATCATTGGTATACATTCCTTTTGATAGATTTCAAATTTGCATGAATGGATAGAATGAATAGTTTATTTCACATGCACAAGCATATAGTCATCTAACTTTGCTCAAGTCCTTCTTGATTATTCTAACACTGCATTCTTTGGTAGGTCTGCTCTCCTGACTTTGAGGTGACACAGCTGCGTGGTTGGGAGCATGTGTTGAGGTTAGCTGGTACTATTCTGAAGACAAAGAACAAGCGGTTAGAATTGTCTTGTGCCATTTGCTTCTTTTGCTCCTGAGAATCATGTGATTTGTCCAAATATCTATCTGTATTTATCCTCTAAATCTGATGGTGGATAACAAGTGGTTGTTTGTCCTAGATGATTTGCTGAACTGGTGCTACACATCACAAGAGTTTTGTGGATGCATGATGATAAAGCGTACCAAGAAAGCAATAATTTTTTGAGCATCAATGGTAGGTGCTCTGCCTTGTTGTTTAGTAGATAGGAGTATCAATATGTGCAGAGTTTAATGGTAAACAGGAAAAAAGAATAGCAAGAGAAGCATGCTAAACAGGTAGCTGAATATAAAGAAGGGAGGGGGAAAAAGGGACAAAAGAAAAAACTCCACATCTGCAGCTTACTCCTCCCATGCCCTGCTGAACTGCCTGATAGTCTTCTCTGATTGCCGCAAGTAGCTGTTCTGCAGTTCTCGCTCTGCTCTCCCACAGATTCCAAGCAGTGTAGATGGTGATTGTTCCTCGCTAGTTTTGGTTCATCTTCCTGGGTTCATCTTAGTCAAAGAGTCACTAATCTTTGTTACATTTTTGGTTCAGCTGCAGCTCCTGCTGTCCAGACCAGTCTTCCACTCCTTGCTAAATCAGTTTCGTGAATGAACAGGAGGCAATCATATGTGAATGTGATTCCTTGCCTACCTCCGCTTGTTTATTCTGTCCGCCGGCGGCAATTTTCTTTGGAGTAGAAGCCAAATGAAGTAGCTAACACTTTGGTTTAGCCCGGAACTTCCAAATATACTCCTCCAATCGAGTTTTGAGAAAGCACTGAAGAATTGGGCGTCATATGCCGATCTGGCGGAGTACTGGCCAGATGTTCCATGTCTCCGTGCACACTCATCGGCCAGATGTTCCATGTCTCCGTGCACACTCATCCTCTTGCAGCTGTAACTTCTTGTATACTCCTCCAATCGAGTTTTGAGAAAGCATTGAAGAATTGGGCGTCATATGCCGATCTGGCTTAGTACTGGCCAGATGTTCCATGTCTCCGTGCACACTCATCCTCTTGCAGCTGTAACTGAACTTCTTGTATTTGGGTCCACAGATCGACGATTGGATGAAGCTTTCTGTAGATCGACGAATTGATGAAGTTTTCTGTCTGTGTCGATGCGGTTTAATCCACGCACCCATCTTCTCCCTTGTAGTGCCGCTGCAACGTTGTGGTTCTTGCGCCTTGCAAGTTTATAGCAATCTTGAGCGACATCTTTTTGGTGCCCTTCCATTTTTTTTTTTTTTTTTTTTTTTTTTTTGAGATTACAAGTGTCAAGTCGAGGACTTGAACCCTAGTGATTAGGTTGGGTAGGTTTCACCACAAGGAACCTAATCAACTGATCTATGATCAGTTCGCTGGTAACAAAGCAATTATGAACCCTTGTAATTACATATTATATTTTCTTCTTGGAATGTGTGGATTCTCTAGGGCTATTTGTTCCGGTGCCATCGCCAAAGTAAAAAAATTTGGGTTGTGTCAATCCGTCAGGTAAGAAATATTGCTCCGGAATTCTAAAAAAAAAAAGAAGAAATATTGCTCCCGGAACATATGCTTGCCTGTCCCAGATGTTACTTCCTGTATCCCGAAATATTTGCACTTGTGGGATTCAAATTTTATCCAAAGAGAAATTACATGTATATGGATATAGGTGTAAGATTCAATGTACGTGCTACTAGGTGCCAACAAAAAAGATCGACTTCTGCTAAAAAAAGTAGTCCCATCCGGATTAACAGATGTAGGTTTGTTGCCATCAGCATAATTTCATCTTATTGCATTGCAGAGGTAAAGGACAATTCAAAGGATGCGTTCAAACTTCAATTGTTCTTCGGTTGATGTGTGACTGCAGGCTAATCAACAGCAACTTTTCCCATTTTCCTTCCTTTTTACAGCAAACGAAAAGAGTCATCCTCACACTTGTAATCTCACCAAAGTAAACTCAACATGTTTTTATTAAATCTCAAACATTTTCTTTCACAATTCTCAGTCAGTTTATTTATATGACATCATCGCCATGCCTCCGAACCCACCTTCTGGTCAGGAGCTGTCTCGGCTTTCACTAATGCCCCGTGTCAAGATCAAGACTGAAGACACCCTTTGGAAGCGTGACTAATATAAGTCAAAATGTTGGGATATAATTAGGCAATTTCAGATTAATTCCAAAATATAAATCATGACAAATAGATGAACTAGATTAAACATGTTTAAATTACTAGCATGATGGTCAAGTATATCGCATATACTAGCGGGGACGGATCATGATATCACGTAGCATGAACATAATAACTAGTGTAAACCCAACTTGTACACTAGATATGTTTTTATACCGGGCCGGCGTTGAGGACAACGTAATGAAGAGGAGGTTCGAAAGCGACGCCGAGGTCCTCAGTCATTTGTCGCCGTCGTCGATCGGGCGGCTTCTTTGAAGAAATCGAAGAAGCCGCGATGAAGACGGTATTTGGGGACGGTCCTCCGCTTGTCCTTCCGGAAGACGAAGCCGTGACGAAGATCGGGGGGAAGCCGCGCGAAGAGCGCTTCCCAAAAACCTTATTCGCCTTCTCCCGCTGCAGGATCGCAAAGACGAGGGTTTAGGAGACCTTTCGCCCGGCCGCCTGGTGCACGCAAGCAATCGGGCTGGAGTAGCTACGGCGGCGCAACAACAAGAAGAGGCGAAAACTCTATCTCAATTCTCCGGAGTTGAGAGATTGTCCATTCAAGGGACTCCTCTCTAAACCAAGATGAGATATCGATCTGATTTTGGCGTGGCGGTAGGTCGCTTATATATCCCGAACATCGTGTCGCGATCACGATCGGTTTAGGACTCTCTACTCGAGTCGATTCAGGACTCGCAACTTGAAGACCAAGATTACCAAAAATAGAATGGGCCTTTGAGATTTCTCTAGGAATTTTCGAATTTGTTATTGGGCCAAGCCCATCTAAATTCCAACAATCCCCACCGGATCTCAAATGCCCGTTTAGAGTTTTGCCAATTTCGCCATTTCTTTGTTTAATATACCGGTATTTCTAAGCAGAGACTGTGAAGTTGAACTTACGCCTAGGTCCTTAAGCTACACTTATTCACAACTTGAACAATGGACTACGCCTTGAATTGCAAGTTTTGTGCGAACAAGCTTTACTTAAAGCCACACTAGTACTGGTACGCTAGTAGCCTTACCCCGTGGGTGGAGCATATACGTCATACTCCCCGGTCTCTTCATGAGCTTACTAGAGACCATCCAAGTCTCATAGGCTGCGACGTTTAACGATCAAACTCATATAGGTATGTTCTTTCAAGAATGCTCGTAGGATCGCATCTTCGCTTGTCAAAGCCAATAGAACATATTAAGGCATTAGCCAACTTTGCCATCTGATTGCCTCAACGCATTTGAGAGTTATTGCATCTTCACTTAGAGAGGGTTATAAATATACTCTCCTCGGTTTACCAATAGCTTGTTCTTCCCGGATCCTTAGTCACGGGATCTCCGATCAAAAAGGTTGGGTTACTACTACGTAAACTCATATGGGTCTCATACCCATCTCCCTCGATGCAATTTCTATCACATTACGTAATAGCCCTTTAGTAAAGGGATCTCGCAGGTTTTTGTTAAATGCGTATATAAGATACGGTTATTACTCAGGAGTTTCTCAACTTCCCCGGTCTTCAAGCGTCTTTTAACGTGTCTTGTTGACTTTGAATTATCCTTAGCACTATTCACTTTAGTGATCCTTTGTTTGATTATCACAGTTCATAAGGGTAGCGGTGCACCGGTTTTTCAACCACCGGCAAGTCGGACAAGAGCTCACGCAGCCACACTGCCTCTGCGCAGATCTTTGTTTCTAAAGCGAAGAAGTTACGCTTTTATGGTTGACTTAGTCAAAATAGTACATTTACAAGACCTCCATGACACTGCGCCACCTCCAAGAGTAAAGACATACCCGGTTGTGGCGTAGATTTGAGCAATATCGGATATCCAGTTAGCATCACTATATCCCTCTAGCACAAATGGTGGTGCGAATAGTGTATGCCATAACTCATTGTACCTTTAAGATAACACAAGACCCTCTCTAGTACATGCCAATGATCATCACCCGGGTTGGACATATACCTACTCAACTTGCTCACAAACAAAAGAGATATCTGGTCTAGTTGCATTTGCTAGATACATGAGTGAACCAACAATGCGAGAGTACTTCAACTGATCTTTAGTACTCTTCTTATTTTTTCGCAATGTCACACTAGGATTATAAGGTGTTGGAGAAGGCTTTCTATCCATAAAGCCAAAACGGCTCAAAAGCTTCTCAACATAGTGAGATTGCAACAATATAATCCCACTCTCTTCCTTAATTAGCTTGATGTTTAGAATTACATCGGCCTCTCCTAGATCTTTCATGTCAAAAAGCTGCTAGACAAGAAAGACTTGACTTCATTGATCACATCAATGTTGGAACCAAAAATTAAGATATCATCAACATATATAAGCATAATATAAATGATTCGCCCCCCACCATGTCGATAATACACACACCTATCGGCTTCATTGGCAACATAACCGGCACTAGTTAACGTAGTGTCAAACTTCTCATGCCATTGTTTAGGTGCTTGTTTCAAGCCATACAAAGATTTCAATAGCTTGCTCACCTTTTTGCTCTTCACCTTTTACTACAAATCCATCGGTGATCCATGTAAATCTCCTCATCCAACTCTCCATATAGAAAAGTTGTCTTTACATCAATTTGATGAATGATCGGACCATATGAGGCGACCAAGGATAGTAGTGTTGAATAGTGGTCATTCTAGCAACAGGTGAGTAAGTATCAAAGAAATTCTCGCCCTCCTTTTGAGTATAACCCTTTGTCACAAGCCGAGCCTTGTACTTGTCAATAGTACCATCAGGTCTAAGCTTCTTCTTGAACACCCACTTACATCCAATTGGTTTATAACCAAATGGTAGATCGAATAGCTCCCAAGTTCCATTAGAAAGAATCGAGTCCATCTCACTATGAACAGCTTCTTTCTAATCATCTACATCTGGGGATGCATATGCCTCGAGACAGAGGTGGGAGTATCATCCACAAGGTACACAATGAAATCATCATCAAAAGATTTTGCAATCCTTTGTCTCTTGTTCCTCACGGGAACTTTATTGTCATCCTTCTCAAGTGGTTGTTCAAATGACTCAACAGGGTACTTTCGATAGGTACAGTATCATCGGGAGCTAATTCAGTAGAAAATCTAACATTGCTACACATATCTTTCAAAGGAAATATATTCTCAAAAAATGTAGCATCACGAGATTCAAAGATAGTATCTACAAGCATATCGAAACTTCAGATCTTACTACTAAAAATCGATAGGCAATCTTTGTTGTGAGCATATCCAAGAAAGATACAATCTACCGTCTTTGGTCCAAGCTTACGCTTCTTATTAATTGGAATATTGACTTTTCGCCAAGCATCCCCACGTGCGCAAGTATGAAAGTGATGGTTTCCTACCAACCCACATCTCATATGGCGTTGTCTCTTTATTTACGTTTGGAACTCTATTCGGGACATGACTGTGATCAATATAACTTCCCCCACCATGCCTTAGATAAACCGGCGAGTTGTCTAACATGGCGTTAACCAAGTCGGTCGGCGTGCGGTTTTTTTCCTCTCGGCAATTCCGTTGGATTCGAGGGCGAATAGGGGCGCCCCTCTCGTGAATAATACCATATTCGCACAAAACTCATCAAATATTATAGGAAAATATTCACCACCATGATCGACCTTAGGCGTTTAATCTTTCTCTCTAGTTGATTTTCAACTTCAGCCTTAAAGATTTTAAAGTAGTCTAATGCCTCATCTTTAGTTTTCAGCAAGTAAATATAGCAATATCTAGAAGCATCATCAATTAACGTCATGAAATATCTCTTTCCACCTTTTGTCAACACACCATTCATCTCGCATAGATCGGAATGTATGAGCTCTAGAGGTGCCAAGTGTCTCTCCTCCGCCGCCTTGTGAGGCTTTCGAGGTTGCTTAGATTACACACAACTATGGCACTTAGAACCTTTGGCAATAGTGAAATCTGGAATTAACTTCAAGCTAGATAAATGTGACATCAAACCAAAGTTCACATGACATAAACGAGAATGCCAAACACTTGAACTACCATTTATTGTGCCACAAATATGATTCAGCGACTTATTATTGTTCTTCTAAAGATAATGTTGTCTCCCGGAATCTTCTCTTTTCTCTAGAGATATTTCCCGAGGCGATCCAACAAGTAACCCAAAACATCTTAGCCTCTAGCCGTAGTATGGCTTTAACTCGCCAACTCTTTATATGTGCACTAGAAAACTTTTCTAGTCTCAAAGACGTCGATGAAACAGACCATAGTTAAATCAAGAAAAAGCCTAATATTAAGGTTTTTGGATCGTTGGGATATAATTAGGCAATTTCAGATTAATTCCAAAATATAAATCATGACAAATAGATGAACTAGATTAAACATGTTTTAAATTACTAGCATGACGGTCGGTATATCGCATATACTAGCGGGGACGGATCATGATATCACGTAGCATGAACATAATAACTAGTGTAAACCCAACTTGTACACTAGATATGTTTATACGGCTGGCGTTGAGGACAACGTAATGAAAGAGGTTCAGCGACACCGAGGTCCTCAGTCATTTGTCATTTGTCGTCGATCGGTAATTTCTTCTTTGAAGAAATCGAAGAAGTTGTCAATGAAGGCGGCGTATTTGGGACGGTCCTCCGCTTGTCCTTCGGAAGACGAGCCGTGGCGAAGATCGGGGAGCGGTCGCGCCGGCGCTTCCCAAAAACCTTATTCGCCTTCTCCCGCTGCGGGATCGCAAAGATGAGGGTTTAGGAGACCACCTGCTCGCCGGTCATTTGGTGCACGCAAGCAATCGGGCTGGAGTAGCTACGGCGGCGCAACAACAAGAAGAGGCGAAAACTCTATCTCAATTCTCCGGAGTTGAGAGATTGTCCATTCAAGGGACTCCTCTCTAAACCAAGATGAGATATCGGATCTGATTTTTGGCGTGGCGGGTAGGCTGCTTATATATCGAACATCGTGTCGCGATCACGATCAGTTTAGGACTCTCTACTCGAGTCGGTTCAGGACTCTGCAACTTGAAGACCAAGATTACCAAAAATAGAATGGGCCTTTGAGATTTCTCTAGGAATTTTCGAATTTGTTATTGGGCCAAGCCCATCTAAATTCAACACAAAATTCGTCTCCCCAAAGATGTCGAATTGACAGGTGTCCAGCACCAAGCAGGCATTAACAACTACGCCTATTTTGTAATACAAATTATCTTCAGGCCAAACACCTGGCACAGAACTGCCTTTCTTGCAAATCATCATCCCTTTGCTGCCTTTCCTCTTTTTTTCTGTTGCAGTGACACGAGGCTTGGATCCTGTGGAAATCCAAAGTCAGTTTTTCCGGTTAAGCAATGGCACCTTGGATGGATCAACTTCTGGTCACATAAATACAGCGTTACCACCACAGAAACCTATAATCCCTGGCATGTCTCTCAAGCATTTTCATCAATCTTGGAAAAGGAACTTTTTTTAGTAAATAGAGTTGATTCTGGCCTCTGCAACCGCACACAACCAAAGTGCCTAGAAGGTACCACTGAAAATTGGTACCGTAGGTACCAAATTTGGGTACTACCGGTTCTTAAACTTAAATTTGGTATCTCTTCCAAGGTGAATTAAAAACCTCATTCTCTCTTCTTTCACACCTCTCTTGTTCTCAGTAAAGTGGACAAGCCTATACCAGGGTAGCTCAAGTATAAATTTGTTGATTTGGTAAAAAAAAAAACATTCTGAAAAGGATAAGTGAATTTTCTAGTAAGAACTTGAATTTTTGTGAACATGATGGAACATATTGAAGTACTGATTGCGGTGCACATTTTATTGTTCCTATCTTCCTTTTTACTTTACAAGCAACAACTAATCCTTTGTTTACATTGGTCTAATACAGGTAGATCAGCTCAAGGCAGCACACACAGCCAGATGCAAACTTCCTTAGCCCCAACCAACCCCAACCAATGACGCCTCAGTTCTGGCTCCCGCCGGCGAAAATGATGAGTAAGAATCGTTCAGAGTTATCTGCACCTTGCTTTTCGAAGACAAGGCCGTGGCTAGAGTCTTCTCTTCCTGCAACAAGACGTGGCGAGGTATTATTAGCACGGTCGATTTGCAAAATGGCTATTCGCTAATGCTTGATACAAGTGAGATGGAATTCTCCATCATTGAGCTCCACCTGAATAGATTGATATTCATCAACAGCCTTGTTTTTTTTTTTAGGGAACGAGGCGAAACCCTTTGTCCGGTTAATTTTAGAAAACCGGACTAAAACCCGATACAACAGCCCCAAAGACGAGGCGAGAGTGTGGCCTACCCACCAATAAGAAAACAACAACACACCCCAGCATTAGGGGCGAAAGGTGGGCGCAACCACATATACAAGTACAGGATAAATCAAAAAGAGAAAAGGACAACTCGGACACAAGAGCTCATCGGCGATGCCTCCGGGGGGGAATGGCGCCGTAGCGTAATCATCGTCCGCCAAGAGCTTGACAAGGTTTTCACCAAAGCCTTGCGCCTAGGAACTGCCAAGGCATGGCCAACCAAGGAAAGAAAGCAAACATGCTAAAGTTCTTCAGCGAAGCCTTCAACAAGGACACTCATCGCTGGCCTAGCTAAAAGCGCTAAGCTGAGTTTTCACCCAGAACTTTGCGGGTGCTCTCACGGTCGGCAGAGCGGCGCCTTCCTCGCCAAAATCGGTGTTACGCCCTCCCCAACAAGAGGCTCGGGGGGAGCGCCCTTGAACCTACGGCCTCGCCGCCCGGCTTCGCCCAGCGGCCAAACACACCCAGCGTGCTCATGTGTAACTCATGTGTAGAAGAACCGCACTTCTTTGCTAAGGCACCATCTCTGCGCCCGAAACCGAGGGGACAAAGAGCCGATCCTACCGAGATCCGAACAAATGGGCTGCTGGATCCGGCGAGGGACGTTCATAGGCACACAGCCCCACCGCCGGCATGCCCGCGGCCAAACCACGGTCCACAGTCCCTGCACACATGAAGACGCATACGAACAACGGAAGAAAGAACGCCGCACCGGGATGGTGACGAGATCCGAGCCCGGTGACCCAAATCCGCTCCACCGGCCGCCCAAGGTCGCCGAGTCGATGGGGAGGAGAAGCCCGAGGTAGACAACCGCCGGGAGAAGCGGGGACACCGGATCCGGCCCCCGTGCGCTTTAACCGCCCGCCCGCCGGCGATTGCCACGCCTTTGGCGGTCTGCGCGGGCTGGCCAGCCGCTGGCCCCCGCCCCCAACGGGACAGATGTCCGAGCGGGACGCGGATCCATGGACGGGGAGCACGGCACCGCCGCACCATGCTCGCCACTGGCCACTCGGCCGCGCGACCATGGTGACGGCGCGCCCTCCGGTCACTGGCGGGACCCACCCGCGCGCACCCGGATCCGGGATGGGGGGCACCGGATCGATCTCCCAGGCAGGGGCGATTTTTCGCTGGAGGAAAAAAATTCCCTCGTCAGTCCCGTGGATCAAAGCACTAGTTAAGAGCTCACCCAGGTCCCGTATGGATCGATTTGTGGGCTCTGGTCGGTATACGGCCCGGGGTTAAGGTATCCGCCCGGGGGCTCGTTGGTATGGCGGCTCAAGGGTTGGTGTAATTCGGCCTCGGTCTTCTCAAATGGATTGAGGATCGTAGTTCCCATGGGCTTGAAGCTCCTAGTGTCGGGGCCGAGACTAAGGTTCGGGGATTTTTCTCGGCGGGGAAACCGAGGTTTCTTCTTAAGAACAATGCCGGTGGGGGCGGTCTTTCCCCACCCGACCGAGTTTTTTTTGAGATACCAAATTGTTGAGTTTCGTCTTTGGAGGTACTGAAATTTGGTACCTACAGCACCGATTTTTAGTGGTGCACCTTGGCTCTTGGTAGCTTTCAAGGATAGTGTAAAGACTTGAGAGACATATACCATCATTTAAAAGTGCACGTGGTGGTAATGCTATCTTGATGTGAGCAAAATCGATAAGAACTATGAATTAGCGAGGCTCCGGCTAATAATTAGCAGAGGTTTGTTTAGATCCACTAGTACTAATTCTAGGTGTATTTTTTAGTGACAATGGATGCGAATAGGCCCACAAAAAGTGGTGCGCATCGGCTAAGTTCCATTATCGAAAAGATGCCTCCCACCCCTCCCGACCCCCCGACCCGCCCGTTGGCGATGGCGCCGCCCGCACGCCACGCCACCGTCGGCAACCTTCCCCGCCCCTTCCCCATCCCGGCCGGATCGGGCTCCCCTCGAGTTGATCTACTCGTCCCATGGCACCGGCGGGGACAACGCTTGCCCTTCTCGGCGCGCGCGCTGCCGGAAGCGCGCCTCTGTCGACCCACGCCGGCGGCCTCTCGGCTCCGGGGGGCGCCTCCGTGCACCGCGGGGGGCGTTTTGGAGATACCCAGCGCCAGCGCTGACTGGAGGCGCCGGTGAGGCCGAGGCCGCGGTACCTACCGCCCGTGTTTTAGTGCCGCCCTCCACGCGGCGGCCCTCCTCGGCCGGCGTGTGAGCGACGGGCCACCCCCGTCTCGTTTGGCCGCCCCCACGGCGGTTATACGGCGCCGGCGGCCACCACTCCTCCCTCCTTTGCCGTCGTCGGCGGGCGGTCTAAGCCCCGCGTGGCTTGATCGCGGGCTGGAATTCTCGCCGGCCACAGTGACGCCGCCCGGCTCTGGCTCCGGCCCGATCGTCGTTGGCCCTCTTTAGGAGTCGAACTTTCCACCCGTCCCCCGCAGCCGCGCCCGGGCTCCTACGCCGACCTCGCCCGGGACACGGCGTCGCCCGTCCACGGCGACGACAATCCGTCTCTCGACAAGTCGGGACCTCGGCCGTCCTTTCACGGAGAGGCCTTTCCATCCCCGCCCGCTCACGTCGCGGATGTCGAGGAAGGAGAGATTGTGGATGGCGACTCCGCCTCCTTCACTGCGCGCTCCCGCTGCGGCCATCGGCCGGAGTCGCCGATGGTGGGTGCGGATGTTGTGCTCGTGCGGCCTTCCGCTCCGACATCGTCACCGCCTCCGTCGCCCATTGCCGCCCGGCGAATCCGGCCCCGACGGCGCTCCCTTCTTCCCGCCCTCCCCGGGCATATCGAAGGAGATGCGGTGGATCGATGGCGTCATCTCCGCCCTGGGGCGACGGTGATGACGACGTCGATGAGGGTGAGGCGGCGGGCTGCACTACCCTCGTGCGACTCATCGAGACCTCCCCAACTTCGCCGCCCGGCAACTAGGCATGGCGGCGGCGCGCGTGTGTCGTTGACTCTCGGGGGCGTCGAGTCGGCACGGGACGATGTCGTCAAGGTGACCGACATCGGCGTCGTGCCTCCCTCCCACCCGCGCGCAAGCGCCGGGCGCACCTCGGAGGCCCTGGCGGGGCTAGCGATGGTCGCCCCATGCCAAGGGCGCCGGAGCGCGCCCCCCGCCACTTTACGCCTCGGCCAGCGCGCCCCGCCTACCGGCGGGCTGGGGTCGTGCCGCCCGGGCAACCATGCCGGATCCGCGGGCTGGCGGCACGTCCTCCACCTCTGGAGCATGCCATCGCCCCCCGGCCCCGCCTGCGGCGACGGCCAACCTTGGCTCACGTCGCCGCCGCCCGCCCCGGCCTTTCGTGGGCACGCGGCTTCAACCGCCGGCGAGGATCACGCCGCCGATGCGATGCCGTCGCTGCCGCCACGCTGTCTCCTGCCGACGCGTTGGCCGCCGGGCCCGCGGCGGGCGGCCTAACAGCGGGCGTTGTTGTCGCCCGACCCCATCCATGCCACCTATCCCACCATCACGGGAAGAGCCCTCCTGCAGCCCCCCGTTATCCTAAACGGTTTTAACGGCCGTCTAAACGGGTTTAGACGGTAAAACGATGTGGTGCCGTGGAGTTTAGGCTCGGGCGGGCAATTAAACGGGTTTTGAAAACGACCGAAACGGAACGGCGGGGAGACGGGTCCGACGCCGAAACGGCCGTCTCCCGTCGTTTGGGTGATGGCCGCCCCAAATCAACAAGGCGGGAGCAAAGCAGGCGGGAAGGGAATGGAGGAACGGGACATTTGGCGGGAGGAGTGGGAGGCGGGATGGGTAGGAGACGCCTGTGGACGGATGCGGTGGAGGCAGTTCCGCCGCGACCTCCGTCGGCCCTGCGCAAGACGCGTGGCGCCCCCCAGGGCACCGGCGTCGCCCCCGGGCGCGGCCCCTGCTTGGCAGCGCCACGAGGAGCGAGCCACGCGCCGACGAGGAGGGTGAGAGCATGGCCGTCGCGCGTGGACGGAACGAGAGCGCGCGGCGGCCCGCCCCTGTGGAGGAGTGGAAGGCGATGCCGTGGTTGGGCGAGGTCGCCACGGCGCTAGGGGAACCACACGAGGCCGCCCTCATCGGCTTCTTTCTCCTCCCGCCGCCGAGAGAGAGAGAGAGAGAGAGAGAGAGAGAGAGAGAGAGAGAGAGAGAGAGAGAGAGGGGTGTGGTGGAGAGGGATCCTGGGAACGAGAGGATAGAAGAGAGAGAGAGAGAGAGAGGGGCGGCGGTGGAGACCGGTTGGGTGGGGAGAATAATAGAAAGAGGGTATGACACGTGGGTCCAAAATCTGCTGAAACTTGCTACAAGAATAAAACCGTTTAATCCGGTTTAGACACCGCCTAAACGGCGTCTAAACACTCTAAACGCTAAACGGAGGGTCACCGCCCGTCTACCGCTTAGCGCCTACTTAAAACATGGCTCGCAAAGATGGGTCGTTGTCGCCGCGCATACGCCGCCTCGCCAATGTTGTTGGGCTTGCGTGGGCACCATCCGGCGGAGGATTCGTGGCCTTCCACCGGATGCCGCTTGACTCGGCCTACGAGCCCGCCGTCGGCGCAGATTCGCCATGGCAATGGGTCCACCGACGAGTCGCCGCCTCCGGGACCGGGCCGCGCTTGTGCCGCGGTGGTTACGATGCCGCCCACGCAGGTGGACCGGTGCTTGATGAGCTTCGGGGCCTCCCTCGTAGCGGCCGTCGCCTCGGGCCGCCATCCCAGGCGGTGCAGCTGGAGCCACCCTCGCCTGCGCATGGTCGCGCTTTGCTTCGCGGAGGTGGAGGCTTCGGAGGGTCTTGCGGTCCGGGCGGACCCACTCTCGCCACATCGTGTCACCCCGGCCAACCACCCGGCCGGGGTAGGAGCTCGCCCGCAGCCAGACCGTGTCGGTGGTGTTGGTATCCGACGCCCAGGGCGCGCGCCGTCCACCCTGTCGCCCGATGGGCGTGGGGCGTCGGTGGAGACCCTCACGACGGCGCCCCACTTCTTGGACTGCGCCGTCGAACCATGTCGGGAGTGGTTGGACGCCCGCACGGCTTGAGGTTGTGGAGGCCTGTGAGGACACACCTCGACCGAGGGCCTTCCTTCGCCGACCCCCTGCTGCCGCACCGCCTCACGCTCCCGCGCCTGTGGCTTTCGCGCCCGCGGCGGCCGATGGCGAACTTCTTCGACTCCCCGACGCCGCGCCGGAGGAGCCTTTGATCCTCTCTCCGCCTCGCCTACGGGCATCCAAGGACATCGATGACCACTTTGGTTCCTACGCCGTAGTGATCGGTTGGCCGCCAAATCGCCAAACGCAACCTTGATCCGGTGAAGCGGCGCAGCCGGTGATGATGAATAGGTTGAAGGGGCGCGGATCATGTGGTGACAAGTACTCCGGACACCACGATCGCCACCAAGTTCCACCAATTCTTCGGCGGCCGAGGTACCGTCGCTAGGCGGGACAAGATTCGCGTGAACTTCCCCCATGCTTGCCGCCGCCCGAAGCGGAACTTGGTGAGTCGAGGCTCCAAGGATCGCACGAGTCTTAAACTCCGTGTCGTGTTAGTCGCAAACCATTTTTCTCGTTAGTACACCCCCTAAGCTCCACCGTTTAAGCCGGTGACGTTTGTAAGTGTTTAACCCGTATGGCCAATGGTGGCTCGCCGTTTGGTCACACGCAGGCGGTAACTTTATTCCCACTTTTTTTTAAAGACGCCGTGCAAAGCACGTGAAAAAAAAAAAATAAAATAAAAATTTGGCTTGACTGCGAAGGATTTCCACTGAAATGATGTCCACTTGGTTGACCAAGTCCCCTCATAGGTGTCCCAGTGTCTACTTTGGATCTAGATGAAATCACTTAAATAAATCAGATAGTATAATTTAGAAACTACTCCCTCCATTAGGACTTCAATTTTGACTAAATTTTTATGATAAGATATAATAACTACTAGGATGTCAACTAAGTATCAATAAATTATTTGTTAACTATATTTTTATAGTATATCTATTTGATGTCACAAATCTTTGTAACTTTCTCTATAACTTTGGTCAAACTTTAGATGCTTTGACTTTTTAAGATTTTTAGAATGACTTACAATTTGGAACGGATCGAGTACACTAGAACGGTTTTATACTCTAGGGATCATGTAATGTTCTTAAAAAAATATAGATAGAAAATAATTCGTTTTGGAATAAAGGTAGAACTACCTATAGACATAAACATCTTAGCAATTAATCACAGGCTCAACGACTCACAATTACCAAGCTGGCAAGTTGTATGTTGGGGAATTTGCTGTAGCTTCGAGTTGCATTGGCTGCGTCTTTTTTTTTTATATATGTATAAGAAAAAATAGTGACGTTTTTCTTCGCTTGTGTCAAAATAAAAAGAGCTCAATAGAAATGAAATGGCCCAAGCCCATTTCGTAACCTTAGGTTGCTCCCAACTTCTCGATCCATCTCCGCCGCCAGCGGCCAGCATCCGTCACGGACTCGCCATTTCCGCCGCCGGCGTCCGCGACCCTTCCTCCACCGCTCGGCAGTCCCGCTCCCCCGCATCTCACCTCTTTTGCTCTACCTCTGATCGACTCGGCAGCTTCCCTCGGCGGCTTGAACACCTCTCGTCTCCCGCCGCCGCCGCTGCCGCTGGTGCTGCACGCCAGCGCCTGGCCCGTCTGTCCTTCTCCGTCCGCTGGTGAGTGTGCCAACTCCTACGAGTGTTAACTAGCGCACAAAGTACTCTGGCGAATCTCTAATCCCCAATCCCTCTCCGACAGCCGGCCGGCCGGCCGCGCGAATGGCATCGACGTCGGCGTCGCGCCGGATCGCCAGCACCCCGGCGGTGCAGACCGTCTTCCCTGACGAGATCTTGGAGGAGATCTGGGAGGAGATCTTCCTGCGCCTCGACGCCGCGGCCGACCTCGTCCGCGTCTCCGCCACCTGCTCCTCATTCAGCCGCATCGTCTTCGCTCGCCAGTTCCTCCGCCGTTTCGGGTCCCTCCACTCCCCTCCAATCCTCGGGTTCATCAGATACGGAGGCCGAGAATTCCTCCCCCCGTCGCGCCGCCCCACCGCTCCGCCCGGCAAGCCCACGCGCTCTTGCAAGCCGCCGACTTCACTTTCTCCTTCCTCCCCGACCCCCACGCGTGGCGCACTTATTACAACGCCCACAATGGCCGCGTCCTCCTTTCCCGGCGCATCTCCCCAAAATTCCAAATTGGGATTTGGTAGTCAGCGACCCCTGCATCGCCGGTACGTCAAGATTCCCCGCATACCTGATGACCTACTAGCGGCCTCCACTCCAGACAACTGTAGTGCGCCCCATGTGTTGCCCATTCTGGCTCCAGCCGCCGAGAATGACGGGGAGGAATCGTTCAGAGTTATCTGCACTGTGCAGCTGCAGCTCGAAGACAAGTTCATGGCTTTCTTCTTCTCTTCCTGCAACCAGACGTGGTGAGGTATCATTAGCACGACCGAGACGGCCTGTGTGCCTAATAGATCTATTGAATACAGGCCCTACTATGCGCATGGCTGCTTCTACTGGATGGTCTATCGCATGGGCTATTCGCTAATGCTTGATACAAGTGAGATGAAATTCTCCATCATTGACCTCCCGCCCCACCATTTTGATTCATCATGTGCCATTGTCGAGGCAGCAGATGGCAGACTCAGATTCTTAACTGTTGGTGATGACACAATTGACCTGTATTGCAAGAATCGGCAAGGCAATGGTGTTGGCGCACAAGAGTGGCAGCATAACAAAGTGATTCCATTGCCCAAGGACTTTGGGATCGACTATACTTGGACCATTGTGGGCACAGCAGGACGTTACGTAGCCTTTCGTGCAAGTTATGCATATGAGATGCAAGATAATGAATATTCTGTACATGAATATTTTGTACTGGACGTCAAGACATTGCTTGTTGAGAAGCTCTGCACCTCGAACAATGACGCAATCTATGGTTTTCCTTATGCAAGATTTCCACCACCGGTGGCACTAAGCTTATGAAATGGTAAGAACTGTCTTTCATGTTTCTTCAGTCATTGGGAATTATATTGTATTGCTGGTTTGCTATGGGGCTGTTTGGTTCATAGGGACTAGACTTTTTTTGATTGGGACTAAAAAATTTTAGTCCCTACTTGTTTGGTTCCAAGGACTAAACTAGGGACTAAAATTCATCATGAGCTGTCTAGGTGCTAAAAAAGGAATTTTTATGTGCTGCCACACTTTGCCTAGCTAAAAAAGAGAGATTTTTAGGAAAAAGTCTACATAACACCCTGACCTTTCTGCATGGGTCTACTTCACCCCCTGAAGTATGAAACCGTCTATTTAGCACCTTAACCTTTCCCAAACCAGCCATTTTACCCCTACAGTGGTTTTGTCTTACGGTTTTTGGCCGACGTGGGCGGTCAAAAGGAGGCTCACTTATCATGTTGACGCTTGGGCCCATGTGTCATACAAAGGGGAACTCGAGTCCGCAGCACACAGTCCGTCGCGTCGTGCCACGAGAACTGAAGGTCGGAGCCCGCCGTTGCAACCGGTGCGGGGGCTCTCGCTGGCGGCCAACCGCACCTCCCGGGCGTCTTTTGCCGCACCGGCGGCTCTCGACACTTGGTAAGATCCGTAGATGCCACCGATATCCTCCGGTGACTGCACGGCCGTCCTCCCACTGCGCCGCAGCCTTTCCAGCGTGGGCAGCCAGCCCAAGACCACCAGCAGCCGCTCCCGAGCTCGGCCACCGTGAGACGCCCGCCGAGCTCGTCAGGGATCACCTCCCCGAACTTTGGGCGTCTTTGTCCGTCGAAATCTCGAGTAGAGTCGGATGGCCTGCGAGACCACTTGCGCCGCCATGACGATTGGCCTACCGCCACGCCCGTTGCTGTACAGGATCCTGCGCCGTGCTTGTGCATGATGTTCTCCATTCTTGCCTGCACTTGCATCATGCATTGCAAACTCTGAATTTGTCATGAGTTTTTTCTTCCTTTCTTCCTCTTTTTGTTTCTTTGTAAACACGCATTATATAGAGACAGAGATAGATCGAGGCGTCACGGTGACTCCTTGATTTTCAACCGGGAGAGCGAGCATCCCTTTCACGATCCAAAGACTTGGCGTGCGTGTGGAGAACCCGCACCCTTTCGGCCGCCGAACTTCTCTCGGCATGAACGCCAACAATGGTGGCTTGCCGTGGGCGATGACGAGACGGGAGGCCCACGACCACATCCTCAAAAATGTTGGACAAAGCCCAAGAATCCGCCGCAACGCCCCGTCGCCATACGCGCTCTCCCCGAGGTTGCGGCTCCTCGGGCCGCAGTCCTGCTCCCGACGGCGGGTGGCGCCCGGCGCCGCCAGTGGACGACGACGACACTCGGTCCGCGGTGGTCCGGAAAGAGGGAAGAGTTGGAGGACCCGATCGAAGCGGGTCGTCGGGGCATCACAGCCCGCTGTGGACCATGCCCGTAAACGATCGGTTGCCCGCGAGGTTGGATGGGTGCGAATGACAACCAGGCCAACTGCCAGCATCTCTTTGCTACCAACCCGAGTGCCACGTAGGTTATACTGCTGCCAAAACCAGCCCAGGGTGTAAACTAAACGGTTTGGGAAACTTTAGAGTGCTTGTTAGACGGTTTCAAAGTTCAGGGGGTGAACTAACCGCAGCACCAAAGTTGAGGGGTTGGATAGACTTTTTCCGAGATTTTTTGTATGCGTACACACAACGCACAAAACTAGTGATTTGATTCTTGCACGAGCTGACAGTCACAAGATCCCTGATATGATTTTTTATGTACGTATCCAGCTACAAAATGGTTAAACAAAGCATTTCAGGTTGCACATATCCAGCTATGATTTTGTGATCACAAAGCATTTTCAAGTTGCACATATCCAGCTACAAAGCACCTTGCCTTGCATCTAGTTTAAACAAAGCAAGGCGATGATTCTTGCACATATCCAAGATCACAAGCTGTCACAAGCTGCCATCGTTGTCGTAGAACCTCTCAGCTCGCCATTGAAGTCAAACATCTCATCCACGCCCAGAGGTATTCATCCACTCAATATGCTAGAGGTAGAACTTCTCAATACACTTCCTGAAAACATGAAACAGTTTCAGATAGCTGCCTGATACTGGAATACTCAGAACGGTTAAATTAGCAGGTGTCTAACTGACTGTTATAAGCTAGGAAAGTGAAAGTGTGAAACACTACATGGTGCCATGGAATGGAGGATCACGCTAGTGCATTTGCACCCAAGTCTCAGGAGTACAAAAACAGAAGCCATCGTCATACTTCCTGAAGGCCTCTTGAGCTTGAGCACAACTAAGAATTGCAGTGTCCATAGGTCCGTCCCTCTTTGCAAACCAATATCAAGATATGAATAAATCGGACCTCAATCAATTACAAGGACACTAAACCAATTGCAATCATCGTAAGTAAAATAACCAAAAGGCCATTTTGGCAGCAATAGAAGGCTACAGATTACCATGACTCCATCAGGTAGCCATCAGTGTCCCTTTCCTCCCTGATGATGAGGATGGCACCACTGGCAATGGCAAGGATGGCGGTTTGTATGGCCCAAGCAGTCCTGCACCGCCACTTGGTCCAACACCAACCATCACTGGCGATGGTGCCACTGTTACGGCAGCCGCCGGTTTTCGTGAGACTTCCATTTGCACCTATCATGAACTCAATCAGATTTACTGTGTAAAAATCATGGCACCTGACTATGTTTCAAACAAACAGCAATCATGATATTTTCTATGCATGAACAATATGATAAGATAATTTTACAGATATTTTCTATGTGGCTGTGTTCAACTGGGAGGGCATAAAGTTTCAGTTTCTCCTGTAGCAGTCCAAAACTCCAAATTCAGTTCCCACTACTACCATTTTCTTGACTGGTACTTAACTGGTGATTAATAACTGCAGGACCAATGTGTCGTATTGCTTAATGTACAGGGTGCAGAACATCATCAGCTTGTAATTTAGAACGGAGCAAAAAGGAGCCGCATACTATCAAACTTCCCTAATTTAGCTGTGAGTTGTACTGCTAATCTGAAGCACTACACTGCTTTCAGTAGATAGTACTAGCTACTCCAGTATATATTCATGCTACTAGCACACACACATGCTAATTTCTCTTTTGTGCTTGCATTGCATTGCATAAATAAAAAACAAAAGAAAGCTGCTAGCACGCACTCATGGCACACAAGATGTAAGCAGGTTCATCACTATTACCTCTTCATGTGCAGCCTCATCCTTCTCATCATTATCAGCCTTACGAAAGCTGCTGCCCTCAGCTCGGCTGCTGCTTGCCGGTTTGAGCATCCATTCGAGCCCCATCTCCCTCCTGACCACTTCGCTTGCCCTCAACCCCTCACCACCAGCATCCTCCTCATCCTCATCACCGCCACTCTGCTTCCCCTTTCCCCTTGCTGTAACGAGTAGCAAAACAACATGATCAGACATCAAGCTTGTAAAACTTCGAACAGAAAAGCAAATCCTGGCCAAATAAGCAAGTATTTACCTCTCCCCCGTCGGATTCGGCTGGATTCGAGCCGTCATCGAGAAGTCGCGGGCGCCGCTTCCGATGCTTCCCCGGCGCTTGCTCGATTGACCTCCTCCTCCTCCTCCTCCTCCTCCTCCTCGCCGATTGAGGCGTCGGTGTCCGACCCGACTCCTCTTCGAACTGCGGCGGCGGCGGCGCCACGCGACGCGGGCCTAGCGCGGGGAGCATGAGGGCGCGGTGGATTAGAGCAGCTAGCGCGGTGGAGCGGAGGTGGAGCAAGCAGCGGGCGGCGGCGGCTGCCCTAGCGCGGCGGGGGCCGCGCTTAGCGCGGGCGGGGCGGCATCGCGGCGTGGAGAGGCTTAAGACGGGTGCGGGCTTAAAAAAAAGTCCCAAAAAGACTCTCACAGAGTCTTTTCATTTTAGTCCCAAATAGCAGTTTTAGTCCCAAAAAGTCCCTCCTGTTTGGTTCCTTAGGGACTAAAAGGGACTTTTTAATCCTGGGGACTAAAAAGTCCCTAAACCAAACAGGGCCTATGTCATCCTACTTGTTACCAAAGTGTACTTGCTGCTGGCGTATCCAATCTTTTTATTTTTAGCATAATATTCAAATTTTACCATTGTCATCATGGAGCCGTTGTAATAAATGCGATCCTTTGGCATTTTGGAATAATTTTGTATTATTTGTGTCATTCCTCCTTTGTTTGGTGTACTATGTATGCTGTAGCTAGTGACTGGGACAGGCAAATTTGTCTAGTGCCTAAATCTAGAGCAGAGAAATCGTTTTCTGTTTTTCGTTAAAAAAAACATTGCACTGGGTTAATAATTGGTATACATTCCTTTTGATAGATTTAAAATTTGCATTAACGGATATAATGAATAGCTTGTTTAACATGCACAAGCAGATAGCCATCTAACTTTTGCTCAAGTCCCTCTTCATTATTCTAACACTGTATTCTTTGGTAGGTCTGCTCTCTTGTCTTTGAGGTGACACCGCTGCATGGTTGGGAGCATCTGTATGAAGGCTTAGCCCTGTCATGGTGGACGTCAGTAGCTACTAGCACTCTAGCAGTGATGGCATTCATCTGTAGATGATCGCCTGGTATTTAGTAGTTTAGTCCCCGGAGTCTTATTCCTCGTGTTTGTCCTTTTGTCCTGATTTGTGCCCTTAAATATGTACTCATGATTTGTTGATGTTAGCTGGTACAATTATGAAGACAAAGAACAAACTGTTAGAACTGGCTTCTGCCATTTGCTTCTTTTGCTTGTGAGAATCATGTGATTTGTACTAATATCTATCTGTATTATCCTCTAAATCTGATGTGGATCAAAACTGATTATTGGTCCTATGTGCTTTGCTGAACTTGTTCTGCACATCACAGGAGTTATGTGGATGCATGGTGATAAAGCGTACCAAGAAAGCAGTTATGAACCCATGTAATTACTGATTATATTTTCTCCCGGAATGTGTGATTCTCAAGGGCTATTTGTTCCAGTGCCATCGCCAACGTTAAATTTTGGATTGTGTCAATCCATCAGGCAAGAAATATTGCTGCTGGAACATATGGTTGCCTGTCCCAGGTGTTACATACTTCCTGTATCCCAAAACATTTGCACTTGTGGGATTCAAATTTTATCCAAAGAGAAATCTATCCTATACCTCCTATTTTCGTAGATGCTGAATTCTCCGTCGCAAGACACAGATTACTGTTTTTGCAACAGTGCTACGTTCCCACCGTCCGATCTGACCCTGGCAAAATCACACCCGTCCAAATCAGCCTCCTCCCTCGCTGTCTCCCAGACCTCTCCCGAACCTTCTCGCTTCCATCGCACAACCCCTCCCCTCGCTGGCTCGCTGCCTCGACGCACTGCCGGCGCCGCAACCCCCGCTCTGCCCTTCCTCCTCGCGCTGTCATGGCGTCACGGCACATCGGCACGGCCTCGCAGCTCCCTCGCGTCCACATCCATCGTCTCCCCGCTCAGGAACCTATGCCGCCGCCCTGCAATGCCCTGGGCCCTGCTCCACCTCCACGCCGGCTCTTCGGCATGCCACTGCGACCCGCATCACAGGCTTGCCATCTCCTCTCCTTATCAAGCGACGATGATCTTATTGCCGTGAGCACCCTCTGTCTCTTCTCTCCCTTCGAATTGAATCTTTTTCGTTGTTGGGAATCGTTTTTCTGACAGCAATCGAATTGATTTTGGCAAGGTGTAGATGCCGACAAATTTGTTGGGGCTGCGTCTATCTTTGAACGTCCGTACGTGCACCCCTCTCCTGGTCGCTGCCTCACTTGGTTCCTTTCTGAGCTGCTGGACGCACGCCTCGCCATGGTCGTGCCCTGCTGGCTGCGCTAGGATTCTACGAATGTTTCTTTGCAGGCCATCGTCGTGCTTGGCTGCTGGACGAATCGTCTTTGCATGCCATTATGTGACCCCCAGATGCTCGGTGAAATGCCCAAAAGGGCTCTGCTTTCTAATTTTGCGTCAATTGCCTTGCAGTCATCTAAGTATTCCTCTGTTACTTATGTGTACCTTACCAGGTGTTATCTTTATATGCTCAATTCGCATGTACATAAACAACCAATTGGTTTTGCTTTGTCGTGCAGGAAACGCTATGTCGCTATCAATCAATAGCTGTAAAATGCTGACTCCACTGCTGCAGTTTTGCCTCCACGAAGACCAATTTTAGAAACCCTAAGCATGCAAGAGTTAGGTAATCTTTATTCATATAATTTTCGGATACACATTTTACCTTTCACAAAATGCTTTGTCTATTAGGTTCCTTGATTGGTCCTTCCATACATTTTGATAGGGCTATAAGAAATTCATACAGCCTTAACTTTCACTGACAACGTACAGTTTATATGCGTTCGACTTACTGCTACAATTTCGAGTGGACATCTTAATTTTTACATAACTACAGCCACTTGGGAGTATTCACCCGCTTCAACATCGCTAAGACATTTCTATTCTCTTTTATGGAAAATAATTTTAGGCTCTACCAACTCAAGTTGATAACATGCTGATAGCCAAAGTAAAACCAAAAAGCAGGGTATGTTTTGTATATAAGATAAATGGAAAGTTCTTAAGGGACATGTGTTCCCTAATACAATGCAGCTGCAGTGATTGGAACCATTTCCTTGATTTACTATACCTGTCCCTCCACCCCGTTTTTTTTTTTTTTTGGCTACACATCACTTTAATATTAACCAATGTCGTGTCTTTCTATGATCTCCTTTCGATGGCACTTACAAAAAAAAAAATGGTGATGTGCATATGTAGGTACTGAAACTTTAATGGTGATGGCTGAATGATACTTTCCAAAATAATCTCCCTTCAATCCTTTTTAAATTTACTAAAAACACTCTCTCCAAACTGCATCTAGGCATATACTACATCAAAATCGACAAATCACTGGGTATTGCATCAGCTGCAATTCCTTTAACAGTCCTTGAAGGCAAAAAAACAACCAGAAGTTTGGTTTCCAGAAAACTGAATAATACTTCGCTGCAATAAACAAATGCTATACATTGGGACGTCATTGAAGTTATCAGTATATTCTGACTTCAATACACCTGTTATTTTTTACAGGCGATTGCACACATGGCAGATGATTTAATGTTCCAATTATTTGGAAAGTACAGAGATTTGGAAAGTACACATGGCTATGAAAAATCCTTGCCTTCTCAATATGGATGCATACGTGATCAAACTGAAGAGATTTGATGAAACCATTGCACAGTGCAGCATTGTATGTTACTCTACAAGCCTTACTGTATTGCTTCACTTTTTACTTTCTTATAGTTTGTAATGAGTATGCAAACAATATATTGATTCCAGAAGGCCACGTTCCTTCATATAATGATCTCTAAATTTCTAGAGTATTTCCAGCTTCCCGCCCCGTGTGAAGCACGGGGTCTCTGCTAGTTACATATATAGATATAGGTGTAATATCCAATGTACTATTCACCAATGCGGCTGCGCTACTAGGTGCCAATAAAAAGATTGACTTCTGAAAAAAAAGTAGTCCCACCTGGATTAAAGGTGTAGGTAATGGCATCAGTATACTTTCAACTTATCACTTTGTAGAGTTAAAAGACAATACAACGATGTTCCAAGATTCATGACATGCGTTCAAACTTCAATTGTTCTTCGGTTGATGCGTGACTGGTTAATTAACAGCAATTTTTCCCACTTTCCTTTCTTTTTACAGCAAACTTAAAAAGAGTCATCCTCGAAAACTAAATGACAGCGTGCATCGTTTGGAGGAGATTGCCAACGTTTACATAAAGTCTGGAGAAGGAGAACATCTTGACCGTGGAACACTTTTTGAAGGCTTTTAATGAGGACCCTTGTAGCCTTGCCAATGTAAACTCAACATTTTTTTATATCAAATAGCAACATTTTCTTTTCACAACTCTCAATCAGTTTATTTACATGACATCATTGCCATTCCTCGGTATGCAGATTCTCAAGGTAAACATGGAACACAAGCCCTGGAAGAAGATGACAAAGAACACCAGAGAGTGCTCTCTCGAAGGCAGGCACAAGCTGAAACTATTTATTTGCACAGAGAAAAATGTGAAGCTTTTCTTCAATTGTGTGCACTGTCTTGTTGGGGCAGAATTTTTTGGAGGTCCTTACACTCTGACTGACAACTTTAGTTTGCTCAACAGGTACAAGTTTTCATGTGAGCATATTTAGACCCGTTTGCCACTTTCTTCATCGAAGTGAATATGTAGTGTGTGTTTGGCTGCAGGAGTTAGTGGACCAGCTGAAAGAGGGGGCATATGCTAAACTGGATAAGCTCCCTGAGGATCATCTAATGACAGACAACTCTCCTAACCCAATTCATGTGCATAAATATACTAGTATTGGTGCTGGCCCATCCTATATGCAAAGTGAACAGCCAAACTGTTGTGTTCGCCTCGGATCTGTTCATGGTTAGGGAATAATAATACTGGTTACTTGTCTTCTTATGCTGCAAAACATACAGAATTTAATGGTACCCTGATAGTCACGATTTTTCTTTGAATTGTTAGGTATGGCAGCAGCTGAAAGATTGAGCCATGATCGGATTGAGTCATCTTGTCCGAATGCATACAATGACCCCGTTCCCAGCTCATTCATTCTGATCACCCCAGCATGCATAACTATCAAGGTGCTTGTTTCAGTCCTGTGACTGTTTCCTTTTCTGCAGAGTCCTGTGTTTGCAGATCATCAAAATGCACTATGTTGTGCGATCCAAGGGGCCCTGATATGGAGACATGCAGTATATTACTATGCAATACCCTGATACAGAAAATCTTTTTTCAGGTTGAAGTGTTCTAGTTGTACCACTTGAAGGGTTGAGCCATGATCAGCACAATGAGTTATCATGCCCAAATGCAAACAATAATGATCCTCCACTGCTGATCACCTCTGCACATATGACTACCGAGGTACTGTACCTATTTCAGTCCTGCAACTGTTTTTTTTTCCTTTTTCTGCACAAGCTTTCTTGCACACCAGCTTCTAATTCTCTGTTCTTTAGACATAGCAGATCAAGGGAACCTACTTGCTGGTCAGGAGCAGTTATCGGCTTTTGTTAATGGCCCGTGTCAAAACCACGGAGATTCCGAATTGGGATTCCAGCACGAAACCGACATTAACAACTACGGTGCACCTATATTGTATAGTTATTTTCGAGGAAAACACCTGGCACAGAATTGCCTATCTTGCAGCTCATCATCCTTGTGCTTCTGTTTTCTCTCTTTTTTTTTTTTTTTTTTTTTTTTTTTTTTGCTGTCGCGGTGACACCAGGTTTAGATCATGTAGAAATCATCCAGCAAAGTCAGCTCTTCTGGTTAAGTAATGGCACCTTAGATGGATTGACTTCACTACTAGGAATGTGTTGATACATGACGGTTTCCTCGTTGACAATTTTTGAAATGGTCATAGAAATGTTAGACCATGACGATTTGATAATTAGGTGCTAAATCAGTGATGATTTAAACCATTCGTCAACACCATAGTTACCTATGACGATTTTGAATAAACATCACAGATGTATAGGAGGGTGACATGACATGTGTGATGGTGACATGGACCTCCACATGGGCGGTGGACTGTGATGTAGAAAAAAAAAGAACCCACAACCGGTTGAGCTAGGTGTAGAGTTCAAGCTATCTGATTGATACATATCATTGAAAAGTCCGAAGTTCAAGCTGCTCGTATCAATGAAAAAAAATAAGACAAAAAAAAGCTCACAGCCTCACCACTAGGCTAGAGAACATTTAACGCTTTTTGAACGCATTTAACTCTTATATACAAACATGGACGTCATCGGACATCTAAAACATTCAAAGAAGTTGCTTATATTTATAAAAGAAAGTATTTAAATCGGTGTGCCTCTATTCATAAACAACTCGATCTGCCACTATTTATAAAAAAAGTATTTAAAAGTTTATCTAAAATAGAGTTCCAAAGCTCTATTCCCAAAGATAGTTTCAAATATTTCAAGCACAAAAAATATTAAAAAGAAAAGGCTCTTGATCTTTTTATATAAAATAATTTACAAACTAATTTTTCCAAACTAATTTTGATTTAAAAGGCTCTTGATTTCGATTTGTAAAATAATTTACAAAACAAAACAAAAAAAATACAAATATAAATAAAAGAAAAGGGCCTAAATCTCTTTCTCTCCTCTCTTTCTTAGGCCCGGCCTGCACTCCCTCCACTTCCTCTCTGGGCTTGCCCAGATTCACCACCCCTCCCTCCCTCTCAATTCCATGGGCCAAAGCCCATATGTGTGCAGTAGCCCAATCACACTCATCAGCCCACCGGCTCCTTTCTCAATTTAATTTAAATTTGTGACTAGTGTTTCTCCCTCGTACTAACTTTAAATTTGATTATTTTTTCTCAAATTTTTTCTAAGGTTTTAAATTCCCCTGTGTGAAGCAACCATCAAGTTTGAGATTTTTCTGAATTGGTTTGGTACTTTTTTGAGTTTAATTGAATTTTTGTGAGACTTCACTAGATAATTATAAGTTGAACTCGAGTCTACCGAAAAAAAAATCTGAATGGTGCCAAACAATGCCACAAGGTCTTTTGTGTCCTAGGAGACAAATATTTATAGAGGTCGCTACAAAATTCTAGTGTTTTCAATATGTAATTCACCATATTTTATCTCACCTACCATGAAGAAAAAATATAATAATAAAAATAATCATCGAAAAAAACCTAAGATCTTGTGTGGGACCATATTTTGGGTGTAAATGATGACTGCCAAAAAATCTCAAGCCATTTCAACAAAGTCGGAATCTACATGCTTCACAAACATATATGGAACCTTTCATCATACCATGTCTATACACATGGCTTCTTACTGATTCTAAGGTCCATGTGCATTCTAGTGTCGCATTGGTCTCGGACTTTTTCTCAGGCTTGCAAATTCCCTGTGTGGAGCAACCACCAAATTTGAGATTTTTCTGAATTAGTTTGGTACTTTTTTAGTTTAATTGAATTTTTGTGAGACTTCACTAGATAATTATATGTTGAACTCGAGTCTACCCAGAAAAAGATCCGGAATGGTGCCAAACTTTGCCACGAGGTCTTTTGTGTCCTAGGAGACAAATATTTGTGGAGATCGCTACAAAATTCTAGTGTTTTCAATTTGTAATTCAATCGTATTTTTATCTCACGCATTACCACTTAAGAAAAAAATATAATAATAAAAATAATCATGAGAAAAAAATTAAAATCTTGTGTGGGACCATATATTTTGGGTGTAAATGATGTCAAAAAATCTCAAGTCATTTCAACAAAGTCGGAGTCTACATGCTTCACAAACATATATGGAACCTTTCATCGTACCATGTCTATACACATGGCTTCTTCTGATTCTAAGGTCCATGTGCATTCTAGTGTCGTATTGGTCTCAATTTTTTTTCTCAAGCTTACAAATGTCTTGTGATAAGTAACCACCCGGTTTGAAATTTTTTAAATTGGTTTCATATTTTTTGTAGTTTAATTGATTTTTTGCGACTTCATTGGATAATTATACGTTGAACTCGAATCTACCTCAAAAAAGATCCTGAATGGTGCAAAACTTTGCCAAATCGTATCTTGTGCCCCGGGAGACAATTTTTATCAAGGTCAATGCAAAATTCTAGTATTTTTAATCTATAATTCAACATATTCTATTTTGTGAGTTTATTATACAAATCAAAAAATAAAAACTTCATTCGTGTTGGGCCCAAAACGATGCTTATATTTGGCCCAAATCAAGTTCCGCTATTCTCGAGACGTTGGATCTTGAAATGGACGGCTGTGATATAGAGACTTCGAATAAAACCCGTGAAACCCTACCGTCTTCGTCCTCTCCTCCCAGCGCCGCTTTTTCCTTCCCGGCCTCTCCCCGTCGACCCGCAAATCGCCCCCATCCCCCGTCCCCTCCGCCCCCGCGCCGTACCGCCGCCGCCCATGTCGCTTCCATGGCCTCCACGGGACCGCTGATGCACTCCCAACCCTTCGGCGACCCCTCCTACGAGCTTCACATGGCCGGCCGCGGTGGTGGTGGCGGAGCTGGTCCGGTTGTCCGCACCGACGCGACGCCGCGGATCCAGCCGCCTGTGCCGCTGATCCGGGCGTCGGTGCCGCGGATCCGGCGTCGGTGTCGAGGATCCGCTGCCGGTGGTGTTCGTACGTCGCGGGCAGCCTGAAGATTGCACGGTGATGTGCATTGGCCTCCTCCCCCTCTGACGCCCCCATGGGCTTTGTGCCAGGCCACCTCTGCTAGCCTGCTACGCCCGTGGTTAGGCGCCGCAGCTTCCAAGCACCTGGCCTGGCATTTCGCGAGCCGCGCTTGCTGCCTCGAGAGGACAAGGGTGAGAATCCAATACTGCTTTCTGTGATAACTCGTGTAGCTTCGTATGTACAGATATTCAATCACTACCGTGCCACACATGGTTGCATTAGATTGGTTTCCTTAGATTGTGTGTATGAGTCCGAGCTTATGGTCTGCTGTATTCATTTCATCTTTTAGCGGTCGTCCAAATTTCGAGCTTTTCTTTGTTGTGCTTGCAGCCAAAGTTAAGAAATCTCTGTCCTGGCCAACTGATTATGCATTGTTTAGTTTATATAGTCATATGTTCGCATGTGCTGGGAGATAGCATCTGGTTACAGCCACTAGTGCAATTTTTGTGTCTGAGTTAAATGCCATGTTTTCCAATTTCAGTGAGATACATGTGCTTGCATGCTACCATTACTTTGAGAAATAATTTGCTATGGATAAGCTCACCAAAATACATGTTTTAATCATGCAACTCCAGATGTTCTGTGTCGTGAGTAGAAAACAACACCCTTTTCTTTATTATTATTATTATTACAATCCCATAGCTCCAGATGTTTATGTTCTGTGTTAAACATATCTGCTGAATGTGTCTTTAGAATGAATTTGCTAGTCAGCTCACGTTTTGAGTACAAGTGTGTTACTGGGTAACCAAAACTGCACTTTACGTTTTCTCAGTGCTATTTTAAACCATTAAGCCTTATCATTTGAGTCTTAGAATGTTACATTCAGTATTGCTTTTTTAACATTAACTTGGCTGCTATGTTGCTGAGGTGGTCACCAGATCAGAATTGTGCTCTGCTACTTTATTTATTTGGTCATAGCAATTTGATACTTGGATGGCAGCGTCCTGCAGCTGTTGTTCCTCCCCAGTATAGTACTTCTAGTAAATTGATGGCAGCTTACTAGTTCTATTTTGGTGCAAAGCACTACCAGTGCAGGATGGGCACAACCTAGGGCGTTTTGTCAGGCACTTTGCTGTCACATGTTGTGAGGGTGCTGCATCAGATGCTTGCAACAAGGTACAGAAAAAAACAGTTATAGCGACCATTAGTAGGGACGCCTTTTATTGCGACCGGCCAAGTATGTGCTAATCTCTCGATTTTTCATGTGTGTGAGGAGGCAAGAATATCTCAAAAGTATATAGAATCGATGCACTTGTGGCCTTTTTATAGTGAGTGTTGCCCTTATGCGAGAAGGCATGAAAATCCAAAAGCGGTCAAAAATGGATGAGGATTTTCATTGTATATATGATGTTTTGAGCACTGCTATTTTATTTTATTTTTTTATCAGATTTGTATCTCTTGTGAATAGTTATTAATCAAGTATATCAATTATGGTATCTCGGTCTGTTATATACTTTATATTATATATGGGCTGCATTGTGTCGAGAAATTGTCCAGGCCGAGGTTGTATGGGCTAGAAAATTATGGGCTGAAAAAAATATGGGCTTAAAAATATGGGAAGAAATTATGTAGGCAAAAAAATCAAAAATCAAATAATGGGCGAATGATCCCCAGCTTCGACCTAAATCAAATAATGGGCGAATGGGCCGAACGAAGTCGACATTGGTCGATGTGGCGGTCCCGCCACGTCGATGCCACCGCGATCTTTGAGATGGCGATGATGACATGGAACCTATCCATGGCGCCCACTTTCATCACTAAACAAGCTTGTGAACCATATGTAAAACCTATCCTTGACGATGGCAAATCGTCATCGATCTAGCGCATCTATGACGGAATTTTTGAGCAAAGATCAATTATGACGAGGATTCTGTGATGAATTTTGAGGCCATCACAGATAACTATTTGTGACAATTTTTAGGGCGTCTATGACCAATTCAACACGCCATGTATCAACACATTCTTAGTA